>WWET01006275.1:27443-60207 GCA_011038615.1 Limnodynastes dumerilii
ATTTATGTCTTTCTGGAGATATGGCCTCCAGAACTGAACACAGTATTCTAGGTGAGGTCATACCAATGATCTATAAAGGGGCATCACTATTTCCCTCTTTCTGCTACTAATTCCTCTCCCTTCTCATTGCTTTGTTAAATTGCTTGGCTACCTTTAAGTCACATGAAATAATGACTCCTAGATCCCTTTCCAGCCTCAGTAGCTTTTAAAGGAGTGCCATGATATATAAATATGATATACTGAGCTTTTGGGTTTTTGTGCCCCACTTGTATGGAGACACTCTGAGGCCCCTAGCTAACCATTTTAAGTGGGGGCGGTGCAGAAATGTTGATTGTACTTAAGGTCTTAAGCCAACCTATACTTTACAATCCACATCCCTTCCACTCCCACAGAGCGGAAACCCTTCCGCTGCCATTTCAAGCTCTGTCCTGCTCCGCTGGTGTATTCCCTACCAGCACGGAAGGAAATGCAGAGGGCCAAGATCAGATTCCAGCTGACATTCTCCAGTATGTAATTGGATAGTGAGTGCTACAATCTGATTGGTTGCTATTGGCAATTTTTCCACTTTTTCTTTTCCGTAGTTTAGTATATCTAGCCCATATAATCGTAACAGGTGCCAGAAAAACAAAAAGTCAAGGGGTTTATGTCTGCATTCCTGTTTTAATCAGAGGTCATGCTTAGTCAACCTTTGGCTCTCCAGCTGTTCTGGAAGTTTTACTTAATAGCAACTGGTTGCACAGTGCATGATGTAGGAGGTAAATGCACATCAACCTCATCAATGCAGTACAGATGCTTCATAGAAGTATAGATGGGCTTTGTTAACCTTTTAATTAATAATAGCTGCTTGTAGTGTGGGGACTATGTTGGCCCTCACAAAAAATGCAATTTGTAAGTCAACTTTATCCTGAAAGTAGTTGGAAAAACGCAATTAACAAAGATCCATATTTATTATCAATATGTGTATTAATTTTTTACTTTAGCAATTCTCTGTGCTGTATGTTCAGTGCAGCATCTGCTGATATGAATGCAAAATATTGTACTGTATTGATTGGTTGTCTCCACTGGCCATTGGAAATCTAAGATTCTGGGGAAATATAGTACAAGATTTACTTTTTAGTCTTTTTTTTTTTTTATTTTTTTTTTTTCTTTCCCCTAAAATTTATTTTCACACTTCTAAGTTGACATCTTCCTTCACATCTTGTCCATCTCTTCAAACGTTATCTTGCTTATAGTGCATTAACCCTTTTTTGGTGTAGTAATTATTATAGTGTTATCTAATACTGTAAGGAAATCATATGTTGGCCAGCAAATTTCTGTTATTACTCCTGCATCGTGTTTTATATCTTATCTCACAAGGAGGTGCTTTCTAGAGCCACCAATATGATTGTATCTGCCATGTAGAAATTGATAACTAGAACACTTTTCAAAAGGTGTTGTAAATTTTTCGCTAGCTGTTCCTGTGTTTTCAAGGTTTCATTCACATAAACACAAAACAAAAAAATCTCCTGTAAAGCCAGTGTGTAAGACCCAATTAACCACTCTTCTGTGTCATCTAACAACCACTATGAAGGACTCCTGGGGCCAGATTTACTAAGCTGTGGGAAAGGAAAAGTGGAGATGTTGCCCATAGCAACCAGTCATCTAGCTGACATTTTTTCTAGCATGTAATAGGAAAGTAAGAGCTAGAATCTGATTGGTTGCTGGCTATTTTCAATAACATTCTGATATAGTTACTGTTGTCCCCAAAAATTATGTAAACAAAATGTAACACAGTACACACTGAAACATTGTGCGTCCCCGCTGCAATGTTTCGTATTGCAAAATAGGGACAGCCAAAAGTTGCTTCCAAGAGCATGGGGTTAGGCTGCACGGTTGCTTACCTTTCGGAGCATAGTTTTCGGTCATCAAGGAATAAGCAATCGATATCCCAGTCAGTTCAGAACTGGCTGGGAACGAATGACCCTATTGAAATAGAGCCGCTCGCAACGGGGACCCTCAGTCCACTGAAATGATCCCCCGCAGGATCGTCATAAATTTACTCCCATTATTTAATAACGGTTCTGAAGACCTATGTAGGAAAAGTATAGCTATCGTTGCTGACTGCTCAGCACACAGTACACAATGGCAAAATATATTGTTCCATCGTTTATCTGAAAAATTAGGAGCCCCTTAAAAATCTAATTAAATGATCACAGACTGTCTCTAAACCATTTCAGAAAATTGTTGGACAGTGCACCTGATCCTTAAATTGTCGTTTATCGATAATCTGCAGAACAATCCCCAGAGTGTACCCTGCCTAATAAACCAAACATAATCAATCTTTAGTTTGTAATACAGATGAGTAAAACTGAGAGTACTCTTCTAATATACCCATTCCTCTAAACCATTTTAACTTCAGCCAATAGAAGTTATATAGTTATTAAGTCATATGGGTTTTTTTGCACAGTAGTGTGTATATATCTCACTCATGCTAGTGCTTGGACAGCATGACTGTAATCTATTCCAGTTAACTATGCAGTATCCAATAGCTGGAAGATACATTCATATATTTGCACATGTACTTTAAAATGAGACCAGAAGAAATTACACTGGGTCGGTTTACTTTTGTATTGCTGATAAAGACTATCAAATTATTTTCATTAAGTTGTTTGTGTTTGTGTTGCTAATATGTTTGTAAAGTTTGTATTGAATATAGGAGGATTATTTTATAATGTGTGAAATCTTCTTTTTAACATTTGCTTTTATGGTGTTTTGCCTCCTCCCTCTCTCCCAAATGTGTGCTGTGCTGGGTTACAGTTCGTGTCTGACAGCTTTTGCTCACCTCATAACGAAGGAGAGTGTTTGTGAATATACATTTTAGCTGTTTACTATATTTGTATTTCACACAAGGTCTTTAAGAGAACTAAATATGTTCTGCTACAAAAGTGTGCACAGCTTTCCATTATTCCTTCTTCATGACTATAATTGCTTCAAAGGGGGATTCTATTCCATCACATTAACTTTTACTTTCTCATGTATTCTCGTGACAGTGATACAGTAAATACTCAAATTTGTCCTTGATGATAATTTTTTAAAGGGTTCATTTGTCCCTTTTTATTTATTTAGTTGTACAAATAATGTGTCCTGCACCAGTGTTTTCTACTGTACAGCTAATTATTTTGCAGGGAAGTTGTTTCATTGTCTTAATTTCTCTGTTTCCCATAGTATTTAACCATTTCTAACTTGTCAAAATTGGTTCCACCTACAAAATGACAGACTTGATACTGCAAGTAACTCTGAATCTCTATGGATTATATTAAAGTGTTTAGAGGGTTACATGGAAGGTGAAACAATGTTGAACCCTGTCCCCTGCTATATTTATGTAGTCTTTTAAATGAAACTATACAAGTTAATCATATTGCATGGGGCTTAATTAGAATGGCAAAGATCAGGTGTTGTGTTTTTTTCAGACAGAAGTGTTAAACATGGGATTGGATGCTTAAACCAAAGTTCTTGGCTTAGGGTTGACTTGTAATAGCATTGATGGTTCTTGGAACTTCTTCATGTGTTGTGGTATCAATTTGGCCTTTAAATAAGGAAGCAAACATAAAAAACTAACCCTAAAAACATTTTATTACATGAGGAACAGACATAACTCAGACCGTATTGTAATAGAAGGTTCACATACTTTACCAATAGTTATTTTTAAGCCTACACCACAAAGTGTCAGGCATCTCTGTTCCTTTATATTTGAGTTTTTCATTGTGCACATATAACCTACTGCACTCATTTGTCTGTTTATCATTTAGCTCAGGTCTTAGCTCTACAGGGTTGGACAAGTATTTTTGATCAGAGTGCACTGTGTACATATTTTTACAGTGTTTTATAACTGGCAACTGAATATAGTCCTCACCTTGCTAGTTGTGGTGTTTATTTTTACATATGTATGACTTGGTTTATCAAAATTTTTAGCTTGCAGACAGTATTTTGGGTATGTTTTTAACCCCCCCCCCCACACACCCACACAATAGTTGAACCACCCCCCACACCCACACACACACACAATAGTTGCAGCATGTGTGAAATGTATGGAATGGATTTATGTAAAGTCTGAGAATGTTTTAAGGTTTGTTATTTTTCCTCTTGTTGCCCTGGACTTTCATATTGTTTTGAGTGCATGCAATACCATATGTCAGCTAATAACGTATGCAAACAAAGTGTATAGTATTATTTTTTTCCTCTTGTCAGACTACACCTTTATGTAAATGTATGTCTACATTTCATCACAAACTGTAAAAGAAAATCCTTTTCCTCTCATACAAAATTGTTTGTGAAGGTCGCTGTTTTCAGTATGACAGATCTGTCTAAATAATATTTGGTGTAGAAAATATTTTAAAGGTTGAAATATGGATGAAGAAGCAGCAGCTAGCCTCCGATCCAAACTCCCTGCACTACAGAAACATTTTTCCCTTAAGCCTCCCAGTGAATATTGTGTTATCTAGAAATGTGTAGACTTCCTTTGATGATCAATGCACCCTCACAACAATTTAAAGACTTGTTTGTGACAACCTTGATGTGATAACCATTATCATTGGATACTGCATGGTTTTACATAGACTAATTGTGTTGGGAGTATATGCAGATTTTATCAACAAGGAAACACTTGAAAGCACTGATGACAGCCTTATTATCAGATAAAGTCAAGTATTAGTACAAAGCTAAATTGGTAACATTCACAATTAAGCATGCCGTGTCTTGCTGCTTTTTATTTAAATTACATGCTGGATTTGTTGGTTAGTAATAGGTACAATTCTGACAGTTCAGGTTTACAAAAGTGTCCTCTTCTAGACATGTATTCCCAAAGACATTGCGACGTATGTATTAATAATTCAGCACATAAGCTGTTTTGGCACATTTTCATTAATAACTGGCATAAAAAGCCAATTGCTTATTGTATCTACCATCTATTATATGGATAAGTTGCAGTCACATAAGCTTAAGTGTGGCACTGTACAACACAGTCTTAAAATGCTGATAACTTAAAAAAAACAGTCTCTAAACGAGCAGTGTACAGTGATAGCATTACAGGTCATACTGCATTTTGCTCTGTTTTAACTCTGTAAAATACACTACTTTTTTAAGAGTATATGTGATGAGGAGCATATTTTTTTCAAACTCACTATTTGTTCTAACATTATTAGAGGTTGTAGCAGTGTTCACTGACTACTGAAATTGATATACTTATATGTTGCATATTCTTTACACGCAGCCTGCATAAAGCAGCAGACACATTGTAAGGTCATATGTTTTGGAATATCCAGATATGTAACTTTACCTGACAGTTACTCTCCTCTCTCGTCCTCTGGTAGATGATAAGTATACCTATAACTGACCATTTCTAGTTACATCTGTACTAACAGGAATTTGAACATATAAACCAATGAATGCGAGGCAAGTGTCTTAAGACCAGAGCTATCAGGATCTGTATATCAGACTTCCAGCTAAAACTAATAAACTGTGTTGAGCTTTTAATTAGTGGTTGTAAACTCTGCGTCAAGCGTTTCTCTAAGAGCCTATGTTTCCCGTTTGTCTGTATAGCACCAGTAGTCGAGAACTGCATTTGGTTTGTGACTTCAAATCCTGGTGTAGACAACACTACTACAGTGCTGCTGAACATAACGTGGTTATCAATAGAATGAAGTGGCTGACCGTGAAGTGGGTGGAGCTAGTCTTCTGCAGGGAAACTATCAGCAGCTGTGGACAGCAACTCCGTACAGAACAGCGCTGATGTAAAGGGGGGGAATAAAAATAAACATCTCGGCTCAAGCAAATCCCATGCGTAAGGATATACATGTGACGTGCAGTGCTAAAGTCATAGACAGGAGTTAATGTTATATCTGCTTAGCATGTTTTCTGTGTGTTTTTTTTCCACGAAAAATCCTGACATTTCTTAAAACTGATTTGATTTACTAGATTATCCATAAGCGGTTTTATTTACTGGTTGCAAACCAGTATTTATTCTGCAATAGCAATGTAGGATAGAAAGTAGTGTTTCCATCTCGGGAAATGATTTTTTAGCAGGTGCTGTCTCGTCATTATACAAGCAATTCCTTTGAGAAATTTGACCAGGAACATTCAGCTTTATATATGTATAGATTAGTATGTGTAAAAAAGTTTTCTGTCTACTGGTGGATGAAAATTACATTTCTTAGAGATGGCTGGTGACTATATACCAGTAATATGTTGATACTATTTACAGCCATTGATGAAGTCCATAGCAATTATTCCCCTGAGCTAATTTGCTATGCTGCATACAAATGATCGCTAGTATCTTCAGATGTCATTTTCTTTGTGCTTTCTGCATGTAAAATGCACGTTCTTGATGCTGTCAAGTATTAAAAGTCTGTATAGGATCCAATTCTTCAATTGTTTCTATGTGAAGTAAAGGATTTTTTCATTCTTTACATTGTTACCAGCAGGCAATACCCCTTATAAATCTTGTATGTAAGTCATACACAGCTGATATGAGCACACAGAAACTGCTTCAATCAAGTGAAATTGTGGGATAAGTTTAAAAAAAAAAAAAGTGTACGTACGTAGCCGTAATAGGAAGGCTATTACATATATTTTAGAGGTGTTTTAAAGCTTAACATTCCTCAGTTTAAATGACATGATCTTTTTCCAGTTTTAAGCCAGTGCCTGACTTTGTTCATTAATACACATTGGAAAGTTACACATTCAGAAGAGGTATTTATCAGAAAGCTGAATATTGGTTAAACCTACATTGATCCAAGACCGTTTCTCAATGTTTGTCTAATAAAAGTGTATGATAGATTAAATAAATAATAATAATGCTCAAGAGGAAATCAGTGAAGTTAAATTTAACAATGATGAACTGTCATGATTGTTTTTTTTTTTTTTTTTGTGACCACCTAAAAACATTGCTAATATAACTCCAGCTCCTGTGCCTATCATGTTTGCTGCTGTATACCTTTCACAGCCAATCTACTATACAGGTCATTTCACTTTCCTAGAAACCTAGCAAGCCAGTCACACAGACACTTGCTGCAGGTTAAAGAATCAAAACAGCTAAAAAAAAAAAAAAGAAAGAGAGGTCTGCTATAATAAAAGGAAAGACGGGTTTTTGTCAGACAGGTGTTTTGTTACATGCACATTTTTATTTTACATTTTTTTTTTATCTTGTTTAAAGTATTATGCATTAATATAAATGTCTGTCTGAAAATTAATATAGCCTTAATTTTAAGGTCTGGATTCACAGTTACGTAGTTTTCGTCTTACGTACGTTGTTTTGAGAATTGAGCTACTACACGTACGTAAGACAAAAACTATGTGACTCTGAATCCGGACCTGAGACGTTATAGAAAAATAAATGTAATCTGAGGAAAGAATGATTCTACAATCGGCTTTTGATGATTTGAGTAGAATGTATAGATCCACTCTTGTACCCTATGCAAGGAAAGTTGTAGTTCACCTCTGTTGATTTTCTGTTTTGTTACTGATTGCCAGTTAGTTTAGCAGATAATTGCTAGGAATATTCAAGGTTAAAGGTTGTTTTAACTCTTTGCACTATGTGGGGGAAAAGGAGCCATAGCAAAAAATATATTATTTGAGAGTTTATTGTAATTTCCTTTGAACAAGTATTTTACTTCTGGAAGTTACACAGATATATTAAATAAATTACTTCACCTTCTAAAATCCTTCTTTGGAACAGAAGCAACAGAGGCAATGTGAACTGTGCTACTAGCCTCAGGTATTTTGGATTGCAAACCTTGTTTGGTATGTTACTAGTTTGGCGTGGTGACCTCAGATGATGCGTTGCGGGGGCACTCCTCCTTTGAGTCTGCCCCAGACATTTGGGTGTGGTTACACTTTATTCCTGTGTAATCTATCCTATGCATGCCGATCTGTACAAATGGAGATAAGATGGCCCTGGCAACTTACTGCTTTACACTAAGAGGATGCTACTTTGTCTTCAAAATTGTTGCTGCATTTGGAAAATAGTCACACCAATCATATTCTGTTAATGCCCCACAATGGGCCTGTTTCAGACTTAAGAAGATGCTTAAAATAAGAGCGGAAAGTTACTCCTGGGCTAAACCATGTTGATTGCAGGGGAGTCATATTTCATCTGTTGCAAGCAGTATTAGAGTTGAGAGGTGGCATTTCCTATCCCGAGTCTAAATAACAGTCTAAATAAAAGCTGGTCAGTATCTGTGTGCAGTAAGAAATTCAAAGATGTATCCCTGCATGCAAAAAATTCAATTTACTCGACTCCCCCTGCAATCAACATGGTTTAGCTCATGAGTGACTTTTCTCTCTTTTAAGCACCTTCTTAAGTCTGAATCAGGCCCAATAAGTCTAATCTAGGCAATTGTGTCTGAAGCATATTTTGTCCAATGTGCCTCTTGTCCTTGTCTGGCTTGTTCTTCTGAAAGATATATTGCTAAACTTAACTACTATTTTTTAGTTTTCTGCTTATTCATGCAAATGACCTATTTTAAGAAAAAAAAAATACATTGGAGACTAACATCTTAATGATCTTTTCACAACTAATTGGATGTTATAATTTGCACTTATACTAAAACGGTGTTATTGTACCTGCATGTTGGTAAACCCTATAATGTGTACTTGATTATTTATAAATGGGAAAGCAGACTGGTTAGTTCTTCCAGGGCACCCAAAAGATCTTCCCATTAATGTGCTGAACCTGTTAGGATGGGGGCAGCACATGAGGGTTTTATTACTTGAAGTGCTCTTGTTGTCTGAGGACATTGGACAGAATCCAGAGTTCAATCCTCTGAATGCAGCAGCAGATCCATTGTTCCATGTGGGTGAGTGGAGGCCACCCTCCCTTGCTTGTCCAGACTAAGGCCGCCATATACTAGGGCGATTATCTTTCCCAGCAGAGGTGGCCCGATAAACGGGACGATTTCCCGCAAGGGAAATGTCCTGTTATCAGCACCATACACCTCCTCTGCTGGGACCGATAATCCTAGCAGAAGAGGGGAGGGGCGAGGCAGGGCTCTCTATGGCGCTGCTGCAGAGCCATGTGCAAAGCTGCTCTGACATGCTTAAAAGTATACCTTCAAAGCTGTCAGAGCAGCATAGTGCATAGATCTGCAGCAGCGTCTATTGCAGGGAGTAGTACAGATAGGGATGTGCCTAATCCGCGCTTCACACAGCGCGGGTTTGGCTGGTCCCTCTCTGTACTATTCCCTGCAATAGACGCTGCTGCAGATCTATGCACTATGCTGCTCTGACAGCTTTGAAGGTATAATTCAAAGCTGACAGAGCAGCTTTGTACATAGATATGGAGCAGCGTCTATTGCAGGGATAGGGAACCATTCAGCTTGCTGATTGGCTCCCTTAAAATATCGGGGGCTTTCTCCCGATATTTATTAACTTTCCAAAAGACCAAATAATCGCACCCGAGCGTTTCTGGTGCGTTTATTTGGCGTTTGGAAAAACGAACTTTGCCACTAACTAGAGCAATTATTTGCCCAATCACCCGATAATTTGGTGATCGTGCAGATAATCGCTCTAGTGTATGGCTGCCTTTACAGTTGCAGACCCCTCACAGCTCAGAAGTCTGGACACAACTTAACATGACACCTCCCCCCTCCCCCGCCATATAGGAAAATCGATCTCCGCATCCTGTCAGAAACGCTCCCAGTACAGAATCTAGATCCATACTGGGAATGTAGGATATACATGGTCACAAAATGAAGGTGGTTAGCGATCAGAAATCACCCCTTTTGTGGGGGTCTGTATTGGTTCTGTGTCACAATGTATGTCCATGTATAGGATAAATTTGTTGCTCGCAGATTCTTTACACTCAGCTACTTATAGTCCACATTGATTTTAGACATCCGTTGTTTGGTTGAATCAGTGTGCGTTTCATAGCCCATATTTAGGCTATATTCGTTAGGGTCCTGTTTGTAGTGCTTTGCGCTACATGCTCCTGAATATTAACTGTTGTTGTTATAGCTCCTTGTGGAGTTTGTATTGTTTCCGTTTGTTGCAGGTGCTCATTTTAACTAACAGTCTAAAAATATGTTTTGCAGATTATTCAATGAGCATTGAGTATATAGACTGTAAACTTCCATCTGGCAGTGGGCTGTTTGAATGAATTTGTCTGGAAAGCACAGCTAATTCACGTGTGGTAGTCCTGAGGCCATTCTGAGTATTTGAAGGAAGCTTTGGCCAACAATATCTATAATCTAATATCCTGTTTATTTTTTACAATTTATAACTAGTCTAATCATAAAGAAACTTTCTTTTTTATTAGAATTCATTTATAGGTTTTATTAATTGTAGATTTTTACTTTCATAGTGTATATTTCCTTTCTTTTTAATATTTGAGTGAAGAACATTCAATAAATAATTATGGTCAGATGAATGTTTAATTCTGTTCTATAAAACACTCCAACAAAGCCACACACTTTATGTTTGTGATGTATTTGTGTGGTCATTGGTTTGTTTTCCTTGCCTTACTCCATTAGCCATCCATTCCTAGTACAAAGAGTGCACAAATCACATTTATGTAAGTTTACTAATGAGTTCAGCAATGCTGTATGGATACAGAAATCTTCCACTTGGTTCAGATATGTGAATAGATAAATTTATGCCAGCAATATCTTCCTTTGGGTAACTCAGTTGGGGCTCATTCTCATATTGGAAAAACTGACCCTGAGTTGGGAAAATAAAAATATGTGAAATTGGTTGTGCTGCACTGTTAACAAACTTTTAGCAGTAACCTTGCCTTTTGAAGAATGTGAACCTATAACAAGGACACCCAAATATGATTGAACCATATGAAACTTTTGTCTTGTTTTGAGCACTTGTTATTATTAATAACTCAGTCATTGAAAAACTCTCTGGATTCTGATAGACGTCACAATGTGTTTCTGCTGTTCCAGAATGTAAAAAGAATTGTGACCTTAGTCACAGGGTTTGTAGTAGGCAGTTGTTGGATAGGGATTGCTAAATATTCTGGTTTTGGAGGAGGATCTTTTTTTTTTTATCTTAATAATACTCTCCGTTTGCCTTTTCAGAGAGAAGGAGCAAGAAAGGGAAGAACAGTTAATGGAAGACAAGAAAAGGAAGAAAGAGGATAAAAAAAAGAAAGACGCTGCTCAGAAGGTAGGTATATGATATCTCCTAATTGGAGTACAGTGTTGTAGAATTCGGGCTGCTTTATTTCAATTGTAACACATCAGTTTTAGTAAAGTGTATATTTTTGAGGTGGGGTTTGTACAAAAAAGTCGCTTATTTTTACACTTCGTATATAATTCCACATCTGATGTGTCCATGTACCTGCTTCATCTTTCATCTTGCTGCTTATTGAGGTTCTTTGTGGCTTTCTGGAATGTTTGGTGGGATGGAGTGTGCCTTTTTCATTTTCCTAAACACTTTGGACTGGATCCAGACTTAAGGTTCTGGAGCATTTCAGGTGTCTTATACTGGTTTGTAATAACACTTCCTCTCTTTTTGCCCTTAAAGCATTTGATAGTAAAAAGCACAGCAGAAAAAAGTAACCAAAAAAGAAATTAAGTAAATAAATATTGTATCTCAATATATCAAATGACTGAATTCACTTCGGCAACCAAGCAGTAAGAAATACAGTGTTTATTGATACAATTACATAATAAAATATGAAGCAAAATTAAGAACAATATAGCAGCTGCTATAGTAAAAAAGTTGCACTAAGTTAGATATCAAGGAGGACTACTGAGCCCAGACGTCTTTTATATGATCTCAATGGATGTATATACCAAGGGAAAAGGAGGTTCAATTCAATATTTTGAAGACATATAAATAAGATGATCCGTAGAAATACTGAATTTCCAGATGGTCTACACTAATGTACAGATACACAGCGTGCAGAGTAATTTGTTTATAGGTAGACAGTATCCATTTTCAGTAAATAATGTCAAATATCACCTCCATAAATCTCCCACTGATATTGAGAGTTAGCGTTAGGGGAAGATATTCTACTCACGGCTCTCAAGTGTACAGCTGTGGCCGTATCCAGGCCAATAGCGGGCCGTGATGTGTGAGTAAGCGTCCCCAATCCTCTCACAATGTCCTATGCGGCAGTATCCTCCGGTCCTTAGACCGATGCAAGGTCTCCAGGTGCCGGCACCTCCTGGTCCACACGTGCTCCACTTATACCGCAAAGCCTCGCGGTGCTAGAGTTGTACTCTCTCCATTAAGATAGAGCAATAGTGACAGCAAGGAGGGAAAGTGCAATGTGCAAAAATCTTCAACCTTTTAGGTAGCAGCAACTATAAGATCGGCAAAGTCGATTTAAACACTTAAAAGAAAATACACTTTACAGTGTTTAAATTTTTATATGTACGCCAGGATGTTGGCTGCTAAAACCATCCCCCCTTACTAATTATTCTAATTACCACCTGTTGAGATACTCTTTAAAGGAGGCTTTCAGCCATGGATCTCACACACTAGCTTTGAAAAAGTCCCGAGAGCGGGATGAAACGCGTAAGCGTGAGGACTTTGCCGATCTTATAGTTGGTGCTACCTAAAAGGTTGAAGATTTTTGCACATTGCACTCTCCCTCCTTGCTGTCACTATTGCTCTATCTTAATGGAGAGAGTACAACTCTAGCACCGCGAGGCTTTGCGGTATAAGTGGAGCACGTGTGGACCAGGAGGTGCCGGCACCTGGAGACCTTGCATCGGTCTAAGGACCGGAGGATACTGCCGCATAGGACATTGTGAGAGGATTGGGGACGCTTACTCACACATCACGGCCCGCTATTGGCCTGGATACGGCCACAGCTGTACACTTGAGAGCCGTGAGTAGAATATCTTCCCCTAACGCTAACTCTCAATATCAGTGGGAGATTTATGGAGGTGATATTTGACATTATTTACTGAAAATGGATACTGTCTACCTATAAACAAATTACTCTGCACGCTGTATATCTGTACATTAGTGCAGACCATCTGGAAATTCTGTATTTCTACGGATCATCTTATTTATGTCTTCAAAATATTGAATTGAACCTTCTTTTCCCTTGGTATATACATCCATTGAGATCATATAAAAGACGTCTGGGCTCAGTAGTCCTCCTTGATATCTAACTTATTGCAACTTTTTTACTATAGCAGCTGCTATATTCTTAATTTTGCTTCATATTTTATTATGTATTTGTATAAATAAACACTGTATTTCTTACTGCTTGGTTGCCGAAGTGAATTCAGTCATTTGATATATTGAGATACAATATTTATTTACCTAATTTCTTTTTTTGTTACTTTTTTCTGCTGTGCTTTTTTCTATTGATATTTCTTTTTGGGCGAAGTGCATATTCCCTCCTCACAGCTCTATTCTAGCGCCGGAGTTTCTTTTTCTTTTTTCTTAAAGCACTTTGGCTGCAAACCAAGAAATTGTTCATAAAGTCCTCCTCTTTGAGGATTGTTTTTTAAATAATTCAGGCCCTATTACCCCTGCTTTTAAGTCCAGATCACTATGAACCATTTTTTTTTAAATATTTTTAGTATTTTTCAACATTTTATAATTTTGATAAAATCATCAAAGTTATGAATACACATGTGTCAATAAAAATGCTTATATATGAAATGAATCTAAAAAGCCATCTTTGCTGTTATAACACCTTTGCTTACTATTGAAATTCTCTTCACCACTTTCATGAACTAGCCACCCACAATGCTTTTCCAATCATCTAGAATGCAATCCCATATATGCGGAACACTTGGCTGCTTTTCCTTACCTCTCTTGGTTTTGTGAAGGACAGCATTGTGTTTTGTTTAGGTGTCATGTTCTCTGAGAATGACTGCTTTTTTTTATGGTATTATAAATGTTTTGTAGGTCACAGAACAAAAAACCAAAGTGCCCGAAGTGACGAAACCAAGTTCAAGCCAAGCGACGGCCGCCAGCCTACCTGGCAGTTCCCCCTCGCCACCAGTCAATGGTGGCAACAATGCCAAAAGGGTGGCAGTGCCGAACGGACAACCGCCCAGCACCGCCCGCTACATGCCTCGGGAGGTGCCACCGCGATTCCGCTGCCAGCAGGACCACAAAGTGTTACTGAAGCGTGGACAGCCCCCTCCGGCATCCTGTATGCTGCTGGGGGGAGGAGCAGGGACTCCCCCCTCCTCCACGGCACAGGGGACCGGCCTGGGCAACGCACAGCCAGGGACGGGATCTCTGCAGCTGGGAGAGAGTGGACTTACAACGGGTAAGATTTTTTTTTTTTTTTTTAAAGTGTTCTGATTTGGTTGCTTGTTTTCCTGTAAGACAAATGTTTACCGAGCTTCTAGTGCCCAGATGACAAGAATATTGCTACATTACAGCATTCGCTTGGTTCCCTAGATTTGTTTTCAAGTTTGTATAAATGAGTTATCTACACATTTATGATTTAGTATGAATGTAACCTAAATAAAACTGATCTCTACTAGAATCATTTTCCACCCAGTACCAAAATCTGAAATTAAGCCCCATACACACTACAGTTTTTTTTTAAACAATAATCATACAAAACACCTGGGAAAGGAGTGTTTTGAACGATATCGTGCAAGTGTGTACGCTGTAACTCTCATGCCTGATCACTGCAAAGTACACAAAATCGATTGATTGCATCTTTTAAAAGGTTTAATTTAAGCGATCAAGCCATTCAATACTGAAGGCTCAACCGAAAACCGTTTGTAGTGTGTGTGCAGACTGATTGGCCATAAAAATGTTGTATATTGTCGCCCATCATTTAAAAAACTGTAGTGTGTGTATGGGGCTTTAGTCTAGTCGGCCTAGTTTGTGATTTGGGATACACAGGGTGACCTCCAGCAGTAGTCTGTGGTGTGATTTAGTGTAAATGAATGTGTGTAGAGGGGTGCAGCCTCGTGCAAGCCCTCACCACACACTGATGTAGAGTTGTCTATTTCTCTACTCTTTTCAGTTTGCATGTTTGTTTTATTACTTATTATTTTTTGCTGATTTACACGTGTATAATAGTGTTTATCGCTCTAATAAAAAAAAAAGTTAAATTATTTTAGAATTGTGGAATAGCAAAGTACACTTCTCTGCATGTGGCAGGGTCTCTGGAGCACAAAGGTTCCTTTCTGCAGAGAGCTAGCAGAGTACATGGTGTTCTGGAAATGCTTTTCATGCTGTAGGAATCTTTCACATATTGAGGCCTCTTGAGGGGCAGATCTGCTGTTTTGGACTTCTGTCTTGACGTCTGTAGACTCTTCTTTATGTTCACATGTTTGAATTCAATCTGTCTGAAAGAATACAAGTTACTCTTTTTAATGATATGGCGTTTGTGTATGTATGTCTGAGTGTGTATTACAAAATCGTGTGTGCAATTTAAAATTGTAGTAGATAACTTTTTCAGCTATGCCTTTATAATGTGTATATATTTTTTTTTGTTCATATTCGATGAGCTGTTAATTTTGTGTAATCATTTTTTTTCTGTTCTATAGATTTATCATCGGGGGTAGCTGCTACTTCAAATTATGCAAATTCCACTTGGGGCTCTGGAGCCCCATCCAGCAGTGGCCCCAACACAAACCCTCCCCACGCCTGGGACAAAGTGATTGTAGACGGGTCGGACATGGAAGAGTGGCCTTGCATAGCTGGCGTGGACGCAGAGCCCCCTTCCGATAATGCCACAGACAACAACAGTGCCTCGAATCCAGCCTCGGAAAAGGGACCCCCACAAGGAAGCGTTGCTAACCATAAAGGAAGGGGGGGCCAGGGCCAGCAACAACAACAGCAGCAGCAGCAGCAGCAGCAGCCTGGCAGCGAATGTATCCAGGGGGTATGGAAAGCTGATCCCAAGGCAAAGCCTGTCCCGTCTTCCAACCCCACTACAGAGGGAGTTAATAGACTAGGAAATTGGAGGAGCATGGGTGGGTCTGAAAGACCGGGGCCTGCGTCTGGTTTCAGCAACTTTAACCCAAATAGCAACCCGTCAGCATGGCCGGCCCTGGTTCAAGAAAGCACCAGGAAAGGGAACCCAGAGCCAGATGGCGGCTTCTCCAGCACACAGCTTGGCCCAACGGGTCCAACCTCTCGGGAGCAGCAGTCAAAGATGGAAAATGCGGGTGCTGGTTTTGCAGCCTCAGGCAGAGAGCCGGCCACAACCCATCACACTGACGGACCAAAAAATGGAAACACTAATTCTACGAACTCAAATGCATCGAATCCCATTGAGAACAAGGGACCGACCTTTGGGGCAGGAGATGCTTGCCGGGGTTCTGACCTCTCTGCTCAAAGCACTGGAGATCGAAAAAATGGGGGGGTGGGCTCTTGGGGGTCAACAAGAGGTCAGACTGTCACAGGAGATGCCAACTCTGGGCATGGCAATTCTGGAAATGGACGCGAGAGGGGGGACGTAATGAAAGCGTCTTCATCTCATAGGCCCAATGGGTCCAGGGGAGAATCTTGGGACAATAATAAAAGTGGTGGCAATGGTTCTTGGGGATATGGCCCACAGACAGATTCCAGTGAAGTAAAGTGGGGTGAAGGGAACAAAATGGTGTCAGGAGGGATGTCTCAGGGAGAATGGAAGCAGCCATCTGGGCATGAGGACTTAAAAGTTGGAGAATGGGGTTCGAGCCAAGGAAATTCTAGCACTGGAGCATGGGACAATCAGAAGGGCCACTCATTATCGGAGAACCAGGGCAGTGCATCATCAACAGCCTGCTGGGGCCGAGCCCCTAGCTCGGCAGGGAGTGAGGCAGGGGGGCAAAGCACTGGAAGCAACCCAAATGCCGGGGGTAGCGGAGACAGTCTAAACTCCTGCAATCGGCGCTCACATATTAGAGCTGCTCTCCCAGACAGCCAAGCTGTTCTGCAAAACTTGCTTAATCGAACAGACTTGGATCCCAGAGTGTTGTCAAACTCGGGCTGGGGACAAACTCAAATAAAGCAGGATGCATCGTGGGAGTCTGAGGAAGTGCCGTCTCGACCTGAAGGCAAAGCAGACCGTGGGACTGAAGGTTGGGAAAACACATCACAAGCAAAGAGCTCAGGGGGTTGGGGGGATGCCCCCAACCAAAGCAATCAAAATAAGTCTAACTGGGGAGAATCCCCTGCCCAAGTTCCATCTGCTCAAGAGTGGAAGGACACCAAAGCAGCTGGCTGGAATGACTATAAAAATAGCCCAACTGGTTGGGGTGGTGGACCTAATGGGGGTGGTGGTGGTGGACGAAAGGAGGAAAAGACAGGTCCTGGATGGAACAACAATGATAATGGTGCAAGTGCGGAGCAGGGATGGGGTAACCGTCAGCCTAATCCTGGAAGTGGATGGTCTGCAGGAAAGAATGGATGGGGAGGAAGCAACAGTGAGGACATTGAGCCTCCCAAAGGCCCTGGGGGCTGGGATGGCTCAGGAAACAAAGCTTCCTCTGGTTGGGGTGAAGTGGGACAGAATGAGGGCTCATGGGGCAATGGGGCTAACTCTAACCCAGCTATCCGAACTGGCTGGGAAGAGGGTAAAAGGCCCCAAGGAGGTGGAAATTGGGGTGAGGCAGCTAGACCTCCAATACCTTGGAACAAGCAGCAGGAAGCTCCACCAGCTGCACAGTCTTCTGGTTCTTGGGGTCCTCCAGCTCCTCCTCCTGGAAATGGGAGGCAGCCACCCACCCCAGGGTGGAAAGGTGGCCCCACACCAACAGTATCCAAGGAGGAAGAGCCAAGTGGCTGGGAGGAGCCATCACCACAATCCATCGGCCGTAAAATGGACATTGACGATGGTACAGCAGCCTGGGGTGATCCTAACAGTTATAATTACAAGAATGTTAGCTTGTGGGACAAGAATGCGCAAGGAGCACCTGGACAGATGCCACGGGAACAGGGAATGCCAGGTTCAATAGTCAACAAAGCAGCACCATCAGGTATGGGCATCTACGTTCTTGATGTATGGTTATATTTACAGAGATGGATGTAGTGAATTCAATTGTTAAATTGCTGAACAATGAAACACCTTTAAAACATACACATTGCTTTGTATGATGAAGTATTTTTTTGTCTGATTTTATAAAAAATATAAATAAATAAAAATGAACCCCCTGGGTAGCAATGCATTTTATAAACAAAGGCTTACCGATGTGATATGCACATGAGGCCTGATTCAGACACTTAAATACGCCTTATGGTATAGCATTTCTGCATTGGGCTTGGCTGCTATGTGTCTAGTGCTGTTGCTGCATTCACCTCTGTAGTTAAAAGTCTCATATTTGTATGGAGTTTGTTTCAATATTCCAATCTGAATCAGGCCTATAATATAAATATATTGATTTCATTTTCCAGATTGTCATTGTTTTGTTTTGCCATTCTGACTTTTGTAAAAGAACAGTGGACTGGATCCATATTTAATAGTTGCAGATGTTTTCCCGCACACTGCGTGCTGAAAACTGCCCCAATCGTCATGTTGTGCACATGCGCACACAAAGGTCTTGCAGCACGGATCCTACAGATCAGATTACTGTGCCGGAAGGTGATCCGGCGGGGCGGTGTGCTTAATGCATGTCCGCATGGTAGAAGTGCGGATGTATTTAAATTGCACAAGTATATGCTTGGCTAAACCCTTATGTACAATCCACGTTTATGCTCCAGGGTCGCTGAGTAAATGTTGATGTAAGGTCCTGCACACAGAAAGGCATAAGTGCAAGGAGAGTGTTCTCCCCTTGCACTTATGCAAATTAGGATTGTACGGTGTTCCTATTGCGGACCTCTGCATCTAGCAGGACCCTATTAAACCCAGACCTGGTCCATTATGCTCAAATAGAACAGTTTTTTCTGTCTGAGATGCTTAAATAGCCAATATAAATATATTGTCTGTCTTCTTAGTGTAGTCCTATGGATCCTGTTCTAACATACAAACTATGTGCTGCCCTTGTTCCAATGTTTTGTCACTGTATTTGCTGACGTGTTTATACTTCTGTTCGCTAGTTTTACTTTATTTGTGGGTGAGGTAAAATTGTCAAATGTGTATTTTCTGTTATTTGGCAGTCCTTTAAGTAGACAAGTAGCCAGTACATCCTAAACAGTGGAATCTCCATCTGACAATTTAATTTTTTTTATGTATTTTTCTGAAAACATCTGACACCCTCAAAATTAACTATACTTTTACAAATTTGTAATTTATTTCTAACATAGACTAAGAGAGAGAGAGAGTTTTTCATTAGTGAACATAAAGTATAATTAATTCCACCTAATTATTATGCTTGATATGTCACTAGTGTTTTAGGCTTTGTTACAGCAAATCAAGATAAAATCCGCATAGATAAAAAAAAAATACTAATGTAATAGGTGCCAGCAATGGGGTTATTTAAACAGGAGGGTGGTAGTGGAGCATTCTAAAACTTATCAATAATAATACCATACACCATGAGCCTCCTCACCCTACTTTTCCTAATGCCCTCTATTATTTCTTTACTTTCTTGTTAGAGGATGGAGTGTTATCCTCCTTTATTTGAAAACTTGCTTAACCCATAGATTTAGTTAAATGGATATTATCTTCCGCTAAATACATCATTGGATTAAAATTTGACAGTTCATTGCAGAACCAGATGTTTGTGGGCACATTACAACAAATGTGGTTTTCTATTTTTTTTTATTATTATTTTATTTATTGGTCTTTAAAAAAAAAAAAAAAAATCTGCCTTATGTACACTGAATGTAGAAAATATTTCTGAAGTTGTCGCCTTCCTTTACTGTTGACCAATTCACCAAATAATTCCAGCTAATAGGTAGCTTTTTCATTCAGTGCCACAGAGGAGACCGCATTAGATGTACTACATTGACCTAGATATTGATGTGTGTATGTTTGTTTACTGTCATGCTGCCAAATAGGATTTTTAATATCTCTTTGTCTTTTTATTGAGAAATTGTAGGTTTTTTTTGTTTTTGTTTTTTTTAGAATTTATTTTTTTCATGTATATAACAACTTTATTTGTTACCTCGGTTGTGTTGTACAATAATATGGTCATTCAAATGCTTTGGTTTTGTTGTATAATGTAGACACATTAGTGGTGTAACCTTCCACCAGTTACACTCTATATATGTATGTCAAATGTTGCTGCATTTAGAATATAAAGATCTGGAAAGCAACTAAATTAACAATTGATTTTTTTTTTTTGTTTTTTTAAATATGTTTGTATTCACTTCCTATGTATGTTTTGCAATTGTGTACTGTTAAGCTCCTAATGTAGTGCTCTCGTTTGTCTGTTTTGTCTGTTTTAATGTTCGTTTACTGGTTTTATGTACATATTACTTTTAATCTTAGTTTATTTTCTATACACCTATATGTAGTCTGATTGCATTATTTATACATTTTGCTCTGTGATAAACAGGGAACTTGTGTGCAATGCTGACCTAGAATGTGGAGTGCCCTTGACACCCACAAACATATACATTCTACATTATAGGGCTTTGTATGCTCCTAAAGTAGACCTTAATAAGTCCCCATAATGCACAATCATGATTGTTTTTTTTGGTACTTAACAAGTCCTGCTGTAGGGTTTATGAACTTGTATTAACTGGGTTTGTTATACTCAATATAATAAGTTATTATGAAGGTATGCTAGAGCATACATCCAGTGCCTACATTGTGGGTAAGTACTGAGACTAATAAATAACAACCCCATAACCCCTGGAGCCCTTCCTTCTAGTAGAGTTTAGTATTATGGCATAATAGGGTGATAATGAGAGACTTAAAGACATACTATAATATTAACCTCTATATGTCTCCATAATTGTGACCTTGTTGATGAATTACCAAAAGAGAAATCTAGAAAACCAAAGAATTCTTATGGTGAAAGTTCCAACGATTGCAAGTAATCCTATAAGCATGTAGCAGTCTGGTTTTCTGCCTTATGTCGGCTACACGCTATGCAATGCAATAGACATACCTTCCTTTATAGCTACAGATAGAAGTCTTGTCTTTCTAGGAGGTAAGTTGTTGGCTATAGCTCCACTCTTGATTTTAGGCAGCTTTTTTTGTTTTACCTGCTAGCTTTGTCCTTTTGTTGCATTCAGGTGTATAGTAAGTCAAACCCTTTTTATTAATTTATTTTTATTTCAATGTATATAGTTTGGAGCAAAAGTAAAGGTCCTCCGGCTGATAATGGTACATCGGCCTGGGGTGAGCCAACTGAACCTGCTTCTGGATGGGGAGAAGGAGAGGAGCCTGGACCTCCAACATCAGGTTGGGGAAATGCAGCCCCTGTAGCTCCCAGTGCCATGAAATCTGGTGAGTCCCACAATGTAACCTATGCTTAGTTCAAGTGTATCCATACTATATGAAATATCCTTTACTTTTACATTATAGTTTATCCTACTTCCATACTTATGTGTTATATTGGAGATAATGTTAATGACATTGGGCCAGATCCTGAGTTAAGGACACTAGCATATTTACGCTAGCCCATGATGTCAGATCGGCTATTTGTATTTACTGCTCATGCACGCGGCAGATGTTAACTCCTAACGTACGTACCATCAGTGTAAATACTAACAAAGGGGCGGGGACATCAATACGACACCCGTCATGCTTTGGAGGCGGAGGGAGCCATTTATATTGGACAGTATGGGCTGGGTTTGACCATCGCATACGTAAATCCATTATGTACGTCAGTACTTGCGTTAGGAAAAGTTGAGGTAGGGTTTTGGCAGCGTAAAACGACTAAAGTGCGTACGACTGAGGGGAGTGCATAGTATTTACGCTAGCGTAAATACGCTACGCTTTGTAACGCAACTAGCCCGTAAGTCCCCATTGTTAACTGTGCTTCCTCAAAGGTGATCAAATCGTTGGTTAACAACCATATGCAAAGATCACTTTAGAAAACAGTAAGTCTTTATTTGTGTACAGGTACAAAATCTATGCAAGACGGCTGGGAGAATGAAGGGCCAGTGGCAGGTACGCGTCACAGCAGCTGGGATGAGGAAGAGGAGAGTGGCGTCTGGAATAGCACAGGATCTCAGGGAAGTAGCTCCTCCCACAACTCAGCCGGGTGGGGCCAAGGAGGAAAGAAACCACAGATCAAGGTGAGGCCTTTGCATAAGTTTGTGTTTAGTGAAAATTCAGAATGTGCTGGCTCATGAGAGGACTTTACAAATTAGGAAATATCCGTCACATGTATTTTTGTTTGTGACATGGCAGCATTTATTGCAATGGGCATCACACAAATCCCTGGGTCAAAGCGCATAATATTTTTGCTCCAAATGATTGGTGGGGAGTTGTATATATCTGTTTTACAGTTCAATGACAAGATGCATCACTTTTTCATTCACATTTTGCAGGGTTCCCTGAAAGGGGGAAACAATGATTCCTGGATGAACCCATTGTCCAAACAGTTCTCAAACATGGGATTACTGGTAAGATTCATTTATGGTAATTCCTGTTGTATCTATTCTACGGTTTCACCAAAATGAAAACTTGGAATATACTCTTGTTAGGAGTCAGAAGTAAATGTCTTTTTCCATCTAGATTAACAGTATTCACTGTATCCCCAATCCTTTTCATATGAGAGCTGTCTGACAAATACTGAACAAGTGTCTCCTGTTTCTAGCACACTGTAGGATTTGTGTTTTGGTCACCGCTTCCCAAGGTTTTTTCTGTGTGTGTTTTGGAAATATTTTGGTGAACTGCAGTTACAAAAACATATGCTACTATTGTTACTGCTTTATATGTGTATTCAAACAAAGGTTATTGTGCTATAAACGAAAGTGACTCCTTGTATTTTAAAGTTTGTCTTCCAATGAAGTGACGTGTTTGTCATGACAAGCCATGTTGTCCCTGAATCCTATGTCAATCGTAAATAAAAATGATCGGAGGCAGAACTTCTCTTTGTAAAAATCCAGCTTTTACAGCTCCAGTCTAGGGGTTGATCCAGAGTTTGGGAGTATGGGAAAAACAGGTGTAAGGGTACAGCTCGGCTACACCAATTTGAAACGTAAGGGCTAATTCATTTTAGTTCATTTGCACGTCCGGAAAGTACTTAAATTTATTGATTAAACCTAAAGATATGCAGTATTTAAGTTCTTTGTGCAAAAGTAGAGTTGAGCTAAGAAACTTCATCTCTCAATTCTATTTACGCTTTGACTATATAAGTTTACCTCTTCTTGCGGATCAGCATGGTATTGCTTAGATCTACATCTGCACCTGGAAGGTAAGTGCAGGTCTGGATCAGCCCCTAGTGTTGGGATTTACATTCTTTTTTTCTGTGTCTGCCTTAAGTTTGAAATAGAGGTTTATGGCCTCAGGTGCTCAGTCTAGCTAGAAATCCGGATCTTTATCTTATGTCCTCCTCCTATGATTAGCCTGCAGCCATAAGCAGTCTTCTTATTCTCTAGTAACAACGTTTTTATTTCCGTGTTTGTTATGAGTTTGTTTTTATTGAATTTATTTTCAGAGCAGTATTTCATGCCTGATAGTGATAATGTCCCCTCTTTTTCATGTACTGACAATAACTGATATGTTTTTATTTTGCCCAGAGCCAAGTGGATGACTCATCTGCTAGTAAGATGGACCACCCTGTCGGTAAGATTTAGTCATGTTATGAATGTAAGAGGGTAGTGCCATTTCTTGCATGTGTGTTAAGAAAGATAAAAATAAACCATTTGTATTTTGTTTTCCTCACAGGTGTTCTTCCGGAAAAGAAGTTTGAGTCGGACAAGAGAAGTGTGAATCTCGGGGATTTTAATGATATGATGCGGAAGGACCGGTCCGGTTTCCGTCTGCCCAATTCCAAAGAGATTGGTGCCGCAGACAGCGGACCTTATTTTGAGAAGGTGAATGCTTGTTCGTTGTGGACTTGGTGTGTCACGTTTCATAGTGCACTCTTGTCATGATACTGTTCTGTGAAAACATTTTTTGTATTTTTAGTAGAAAACTATTGATTACCAATTCATAGCATCATAAAGAAAAATGTTATAAGTGAACACATTGTAATAGAACTTCTCTAAGGACTTATTGAAGTGTGGTATAGGCTCATTCATTATTAGGTTGACGTATTCATAGTCCTGCATAAAAGGAGAAAACATATTATTACAATTGGTGGCGGTCTACTTGTTACATCTGGAGACGGTGGGCTTGGTAATGGCTGATATGTGACCTGGTAATCTTAAGTTCTCTGTAGACAAATTGTATTTACATTTGTGAATATTATTGAATTAGTTTTACTAGGAAGATTATTGTACTATCATAGATTGTATATTTTATACCTTTATATAAAGATGTATGCTATCTAGTTTAGTTGTTATTTTGGTCTTTATATAGTTGTAAAGTGCATCATTGGAAATAGCCATCTAAAATATTGGTTCAACAGGAGTAGGATTCAAACCATTAAGAAATCTTAATGGAAAAAAATCTAAATCCTGCATTTTTTTTTTTAACAATCTTTTCTGTAATATTTAGAGTATTTACTTCCTTAAAAAAAATCCAGACACCAAATGCTGTGACTGCACTATCCAATTTGGATAAATATACTTTTTTTATTTCATATTTACCGGTATTTGTGGATATTATTTTTCCTTGTTGATTTTTGCAACCAACCATTATCTAGCATGATTTAATATAGGCATGTGGTGAATTTCTGAGCTTGATTAGAACACTGACACATCTTTCATTTGCACTGAATAGAATTTATCTCTGTCTGTCTCTCCTTTTCCTTGCCTTCCGCTGCATCACTAACCAACACCCCCTGACTGGCTTTAGCTGACTTTGCCTTTCTCCAATCAAGACGGGTGCCTTGGGGACGAGGCTCCGTGCTCCCCCTTTTCTCCCTCCCCCAGCTACAAGCTCTCTCCCTCCGGCTCCTCGCTCCCCTCCGTGGGCCTGGGAGCTATTGGTTCGGGCCTCAACCCCCAAACCTTCGCTGCTAGACAAGTAAGAGTCCTTGTGTACTTTAAAACAACTACGAAGGCAGCTGCAATAAACTTTTACCTTTTTTCTTATGTAATTTACTTTGATCATGTCAATTTTTCCCATCCATTACTCTTGGGTTACCCAGAGCTATGGTTCATCTAAATAATGGTGCTTACATGGTATATAGCATCTCCCTTTCAGATGTACAACTTCTACCACTCTTGTGGCTGTGTTTAAAAGCTTTGTAATACATCTTCCACAGAGTTCCCATTGTAAAATTTGCACATTCCTTGCTTGTGTGTTTAAGGAAACAATGTTGTTGAAGTCGGTGAAACATTAGTTGATATTTCATCTTCAATCATGGTGTGGTTTTAGAAGCTGGTGCTAGAATATTGGTAGTCTTATTCAGTCACTCCTAGTCATGATGTTAATGGGCTTAAATAGTCTTTAATGAAGCTGTTCTTTACTAGATCCCTCGTCTGTATTATCTGCTAGTTGTTGGTTTTGTGGTTTTTGTTTAGATTTGTTTAATGCTATGGGAAGCTGTTCTTTACTAGATCCCTCATCTGTATTATCTGCTAGTTGTTGGTTTTGTGGTTTTTGTTTAGATATGTTTAATGCTATGGGATAGTTTTATCTTTAGAACTCGTTCTGTTCTATTAAGTTTTTTGTTGTTTTTTTTTGCTTTTTTTTTCTCTGGTAATGTAATTGTAATCACAATGTAATGTAATTATGCTTATAGATACAAGCATTTAGAGTTTTTGTTAAACTAACACAAAATGTACAGTCCAACTGCATTGTAGTCACCTTTCTTTTGACACTGCTGGTCTCCTGGAGAAGCATCCTTACTTAGAAAATGTTAGCACAAGTTTCTGTTACTGACCTGATTAAAAGAATTCATCACAAATGTCTCTTAATGTCACGTTCAACAGCAAATGTTATGGAGAGAAGAGTCTGATGTGTGTTTGTGCTCTTCAGACTTCTCACTATAGTGCATCATATGCTGTGTTTTTATTTATATGATTTAAAGCATCTACTTAATTAACTGAGTGTTTGAATATTTTCTATAATTTGGTAGTGTTCTTAAACATATTGTTAAATGAATTTGTAGGCACTGGTTTAAATTAAAATCCCCCTTTTGAATACTTTGTGTTTTATATTTATAGGGTGGCAATCACGGTCTGTTCGGGAACAGCGGTGCACAATCGCGTGGCATGCACAACCCTGTGCCATCGCTCAACTCCTCTCCCAACCTTCGGGCACAAGTGCCTCCCCAGTTCCTGTCTCCCCAGGTGACTTTGTTTCCTAAATTTTCATACCAACCTATTTATTTTCCAGAAATGCCGTGAATTTAGTTGAATTTGTTTACTTACACATTACACCATCTAATGATTTACATTTGTTTTTCTATTCCTCGGCCTTAGGTCTCGGCCTCTATGCTGAAACAGTTTCCTAACAGTAACATGAGCCCAGGACTGTTCAATATGGGGCCCCAGCTCTCTCCTCAGCAGATCGCCATGCTGAGCCAGCTTCCCCAGATCCAACAGTTCCAGCTTGTAAGTGTTAAACTGCAACCAATATAAGATATTTCCTCCTAACTAAGACACTGTTGTTTGCTAGCTGACTGAGCAAGCAATTAAGAGAGAGAATGTACAAACCCCCTCTGTTGTGCTCGCCCCCATATTGGTTACACAGCCGTTTGAAATATTAGTAGCTGATGTTTATGTCAATAGAACTCGAACATGTCCGCAGTTAATATAACGAAAATTTGCCATGGTGGACACATCTATAACTAGCTGTATCTGGGCCTCAGAAGGGCATTTAAGAGGGAATGTTTGTTCGTTGGTTCATTCATCACCAGAATTTAGAATTTGAATAAATGGAGTTAAGCTATATATTCTATGCACCAATCAAACCACTTTTTATATCGGCCGAATGATTATATGTAGGCAAAGGTTTTTTTAATTCATTTGTTCATGAGAAAATAGGTGTAGTCTGTGTTTCAAAATGGTGGCTTGACCTGTGCTTTTTTTTTTTTTTTTCAAATCCAAGTCCAGTTTTCTCATCTATTCCTCATCCTGTAATTGAGCTTTATTAGCTAAAATTAAAGTTTTTGTTTTTTTTATTGGTCTACTTTGAAATAGTAAGATTCATCGACTATCATTGGCATAATCCATACTGCCAATGTGCAACCAACCCATTGACTTGGTTTTCGAGTTTAGATTAGAAAATCAAAAACGGGAAAAGTTTTTTTGTGGCTCCTCCTCCTCCTCCTTCCATAGACACCTGGCCATTGGTTATCAGAAAGGGAATATTTGCTAAATAATTGCCTCCCCCCCCTAATTCTTATCAATGAGTTGTATCCGTCATCAAAAAGTTAATAGTGGCCTGTTTAATTTACCAGAACAGAACCCGTGGTGTGCCAGATAAAATGCCCTGAGCAGTGATAATGAGTACATTTGTACTTAGGAATTATATTAATGCATATGTTGTACATAAAAGAAATGTAAATTTAATGTAATTATAATGTAAACAAGGGACATAATCATACAAAAAGAAACAAATAGAAAATTAAATAAATTAAGCATAGAATAATAAGAAATCGGCTATCTATAGATGTCCTTTCAATTTAGATAAGTGTAGTAAATAATTGACAAATGGGGGAAAAAATACTTCAAGCGGTGTTTCAATGGATCCGGAAAAAAGGATTGAATCGGTGAGAAGCGGTTTTATGGATCTGCAGTGAAATGGCACAGATTGTCCTGATAAATCATTCCAATGATAGTGCTGTTAGTTTTAAATACCAATATCTTTAGTGGTTTAGCAGCGCTAGCCTGCAAATCCTAAAAGTTGCCCTTCTCTAGCGGTAAATATCTTACTGGTAAGGGGAATCAGCAGCGCTACGGGGATGCAGCTTCTGGCAGTGTTTTGAGCTGCGCTAGTTGGGGAGACGGTCTTTGGCGTCTTTATAGGTTTCGGGTCTTTTATGCGAGTTGGAAGCTATAAGTCTGTTGCTCCTATGCGTTTCACTTCATTTGGGGCTTTGTCAGGGAGACAGCTAGGGTGCAAGGAGCTGAAGTGGAGGTGCTGCAAGCCACGTGTTGAATTGGCGCCACTGGCCAGATTTAAGGCATGAATATGCAAAGCTGCAGTGTTTGAGCAGATGTGTGCAGCTGCTTGTGGTTAATTAGAGGAAGGGACTGCTGGAGAGGATGTAGCAATTGTAAACAAAATGAGCAATTATTATTTGTGTTTTTATGAGCTATGATCCCTATTATGTGCTCCTCATATCGTGCCAGATACACCTAAGAAGCGACTACTACTTAGGTGCATATCCTTAGTAAAGGACCTACTGTGCATGCGTAGTAGGTCCTTTAGGCAATATACGTACCAGTTTGATACGTGGATCACCTCCGGGTGGTCTTTAAAGATCGCCTGAAGTATTTTAGGTAAAAAGAGGCGGCGTAATGCCGCTTCGGATCACTGGATCTGTGAATCCGGTCCATCAGACCTAACTCTGAATTGTATGTTTTACTTTGTACAGGCCTGTCAGCTCCTCCTGCAGCAACAGCAGCAGCAGCAGCAGCAGCTTCTCCAGAACCAGAGGAAGATCTCGCAGGCCGTTAGGCAACAGCAAGAGCAGCAGGTAATGGTCAGCTGCATCGCCACAAATCTGTCATTTCACTAACCTGATATCATAGTGTTTAGTAGTAGTTGAGTAGTAGTTTTCCAGGTTAGTCTCTTTTCATTCTTTCTGTGAATTATCTATTAGTTTATTTATATATTATCATGTGCTTTCGCTCTTGTTCTAATAATACATCACCTTTTGCTGCATTTGATGTAATTGTCATCATCTGACTTGAATTCTGAAACTGTAACTTGAGAGCTAATTTTGTAATGTAGAGTATTTTTTGTGCTGACTTGCTGTGCTTGCTTCTTTTCGCTAGCAATTGGCTCGGATGGTAAACGCCCTCCAGCAGCAGCAACAAAGGCAGCCAGGAATGAAGCATTCTCCTTCTCATCCAGCTGGACCCAAGTCTCATATGGATCCTGTGGGGCTCTCAGATATGCAGTCCAAGGGGCACATGCCTGGATACGGCTCTGGTTAGTGCATCATCATTTGTGCCTTCATTTCATGTGGAAGCTAATAAAGATTGCTAAGATACATTTTGTTGATGTTTGAATTTTACACTTAAAGTAGGCTCTTTATCTAGAATTTGTTATGGTTTCCAGGCTTCAACTCCAGTGGAATGGATTATGGAAAGGAAGCTGGGGCAGAATCCCGTTTTAAGCAGTGGACGTCCATGATGGATGGGTTACCTTCGGTGTCCCAAGATGTCAGTCTACATAAAAACGGTAGGCAATAGCCATGGTCCATGTCTGGAAAATGCAGACTATATACAATTATATAAGCACTATTCTCATAAAATCCTCAGCATGGTTTGTATAGCAGTATTGTAATGAAACCAAAATAAGACTTTCCATTTAATGTCATACAGGCAGAACTAACACCCGATATTCCACCTGGTTTTTTTTTGGCTTTTTTTTTTTTTTTTTTTTTTCTTTGAATTTTTTACATTTTAGTATTTTACTTGAAATTTTTGACATTTATTTTTATAAATTCTGTCTATGTGCTCAAGGCTCCATTGCTCCACCTGGTAAGAATCGAGGTGGTTCCCCTTACAACCAGTTTGACATGTCTGGAGAATCGTTAGGTTTGCATGGAGGGCCAACTGGTGAGAGCTGGTTACCTGCCAAATCGCCCCCTTCAAGCAAAATGGGAAACAAGTCTATTAATACCAGCTGGCCCCCTGGTGAGTCTAAAATTGCTGTAAAGAGAAGTGTACATATCTACTTGTTACTATTAAGAAAATCGTTTATATATTCTTGCTGTTTTGCTAGGTAAAGCCTAGATCTTTTTCTGATTAAAATGTTTTAGTCACAATAAAGTATGGGCTACTAAAAAAAAAAGTTTGCCCATTTCTCTTGCAGAATTTCAGCCGGGTGTGCCCTGGAAAGGAATTCAGAACATTGACCCAGAATCCGACCCTTATGTTACCCCTGGCAGTGTGCTGGGGGGTCCAGCCCCATCTCCCATCGTAGATACTGACCACCAGCTATTGCAGGACACCCCTACAGGCAAGTTATTTTCTTTGTTAGAAAGATCCTTAGCTCAGTTTGGTCCTTTATTCCATAGCTTCAATATAAAAAAAATTACTATAGGCATAGCACAAATTTTTGGAACACAAGTCTGAGTATAGAGAGAGTACGAAATAATTCTATAGCGATCCAAGAGTTACCTAGAAATTCTTTAAAATTACTTTTATTGACTATCCATTAAGTTAGTTTGTTGATGGCACCTTAACACATTTGCCCTTCCTTCTCTGTCAAAGGCATACACATATATTTTATTTATAAAAGTGCTTTTTTTATGCAGTGTTTATTAGAAATGATGGTTAAAGCAATGCAACTCAGACTACTCATTGTATCTATTCCTTTAGGGTCCAATTCTTCCCTCAACACCTCGCTGCCTTCACCTGGTGCCTGGCCCTACAGTGCCTCTGAGAATATCCACAGCGCTTCAGGTAATTCAGCTATATTCTAGAATCAAATCTGTCTTTCAGCAAGTTAGGGGAACCTGCAGGCACTCAGCAGTTATGGTTCCTACTGGTTGCATCATTTACTGGTTCCAATGTTGTATTGGGAAATTTGAATTTGTGGTTAAGGAAGTGCTGCGTTGCTGGTCACATTAGATTTGTGGATAGCTGCACATTTTGGTTGCCATTAATCTCCAGTAAAAAAGTGGGTTTTACATTTTGTTTTGCTTCATGACTACTGATGTTTTTGTGAATCACGCTCTTTTCTTTCCATCAATCCACCAGCACTCTCAGCAAAGTTTGGGGACTATAAATCCGCCTGGTCACCAGACCCCATTGGACACAACCCATCACATCATTCAAACAAGATGTGGAAGAACCAGATGTCCAGGAATAGCCCTGGGCTGCCTCGCCCCCCTCCAGGGCTCACAAACAACCCCAAATCCACTAACTCCCCATGGAACAGCACAGCTTCCCGATCGGTCAGAGGATGGGGTGGCCAGGACTCCAGGATCACATCTGGTAAACCATCAGTGGTCTAAGCTCTTGCATCTCATAGATTTTTATTTTTTTTGTATTGGGAGATGGCTGATCTGCATTGTTACCTTTCTGAATTTACATACACACTAGGAATGGAAATCTTTTGGATTTTTTTCTAACGATTGGTCAGATGGTCCCGATGGATGATTTTTAACCTTATAATGGTTAGAATCTAATCTTGTGCCTGCGCTGACTGCTGCAATGGACACAATACACACTAACCCCCTAAGAGTCTGGAGGCTATTGGAACTAACATTCCTAAATCAGGCCAAAATAGAGAGAAACTATTTAACTGCTGTCACTTTGGTTCTGGCAGAATTGAAAGACCAAGAATAGAATTAAGGGGAAGCTACTTTCAAAATACCCATTTCTGCAAAGTGCTGCACCAATTTTAAAGTGCAGAATTCTATGGACTAGAGTCTCCCGTCCCACGATTTCCCCCCCCAAAAAATGTTTTTATATATTTTTTTGTTTTCTTCTCCCTGTGTTGTAAGGTATACTTCTATATTGCTAAACAAAAAAAACACCCAGTTTCATTATCATTCATGACCAACTATATGTGCAGGGTTTTTTTTTTAGCCTTTTGCTACCTGTGCTACCTATCTTTTTGTTTTCTACAACAGCAAGTTTGATTTATCCCAAAAACATGTTTTACTAATAAGGATGATTTCAAAAGATTACAAGTGTATTACATGTTTTAGTAGCCATTGTACCTTAAACAATAAACACATCAGTACTGCCAATGTTTTCTTTCAATGTCCCTATCAATAATACACACTGCTTGAATCACTATGAATGAAAGCACAGTCTATCTACCTGGGTTCTAGGCTGAACCATAGTTTAGGATGAGGCAGCCAATATGGTCATTGTTTCCACAAGTACTGCTAATACAGAGAATGTATGCTGTATAATTCTTTGTGACAAGAATACCTTTAATATATAAGAATACCAGAGGATGACTGTCTATCTGAGCTGTTTTATATGTTTTTATTTTACTGTAAATATCGACTGCATTGTGCCTTTAGTTGGGACTTTGACTTTTTTTTTTTTTTTTTTTAAGCATGTACCTGGAGTGATGGAAGTTCTGTGCGTCCCAATTATTGGCTGATCCTTCTTAATCTCACGCCACAGGTATGGTCAGCCATACCATCTGGTCCAGGGCTTAAAAGTATTTTATAATATATAAACTGTCATTGCCGCGCCTTGATCTAGTCCATATGTCCATGTATAGTCTCCAAATGACTTTGTTTATATTATTTTGATTCATTGTGTCTTTGCAGATTGATGGTTCTACTCTCCGGACGATCTGTATGCAGCATGGTCCCTTGCTCACATTCCATCTCAACCTCACCCAGGGCACAGCCCTCATCCGATACAGCACCAAACAGGAGGCAGCCAAGGCCCAGAATGCCCTGCACATGTGAGTTAGAAGCGTCTAGTCAGTTGTTAAATGTCTGAGGACATTTTATTGGAATATTTCGTATAAGTCATATATCTGCATTTAGAACTTTAAATCAATAGGTGTATGTACCTGGGTAGTGGGTTCTCATTGCAGCTTGTGAGTCACCTGAAGTAAGTATGCATGTACATAGTAAAGTTTAAAATAAAAATAAAAGTTGTACTAACTCCCCAGTACTATGTATCCCATCTCCTGAAAACCACAGATCAGTGGGTGTCCAAGAGATAAACATAGTCTGTGCTGTAGTAAGAATTGCTCTTTAATAATTAAATAAACGGCAGATAGATCTAAGGAGGGTTCTATATATAATAT
>WWET01006276.1:7933-29259 GCA_011038615.1 Limnodynastes dumerilii
AGATGTGGCTGCTGTTCTTTGCACCATTATAAACAATGTAGAACTGTTAGTAAAATTTATATATACTTCAATATACTTGAGGAGCAGTTTAGCAGTTATTACTATTATAAAATCTGAGTTTCCAAATTGCAACCACCAATTATAGTTACTTGAAATTGCACCCTAAACTAAATTTATTGGAGGTTTTATTATCCATTTTTTGTCTAGTAGCCTTTATTTGTAACCCAGCATAAAATCCATTTGTGTGTGCAAAGTGAAAATTAAATAAAAACACTCACTGGTGTAATAAAATAAAATAAAGAGTCTCCAGGTGTGCACACAAGTTTTTAATGTTAAATGTAGCAACCTTTTAGAAACTACACCAAATATGTCATTCATTTTTTTTTATCCTAAAATTGCAAGAGATTGATATGAAGACATAGGACCTGATCCAGACTTACACATATGGGGCCTGATTCAGACTTTAGAAGGAGCTTGAAAGTAAGAGAGGAAAGTTACTCCTTGGCTAAACCATGTTGATTGCAGGGAAGTCGTATTTCCTCTGTTGGGGTTGAGAGGTGATGCTTTCTATCCCAAGTCTAAATAACAGTGTGATAGTAAGGATGGTCAGTATCTGTGTGCAGTAATCAACTCAAAGATATATCCCTGCATTCAAAGAATACAATTAGCTTGACTCCCCCTGAAATTAACATGGTTTTGCTCAGGTGTAACTTTCCTCTCTTAATTTTAAGCTCCTTCTTAAATCTGAATCAGGCCCATGGAGTGTAGTCACGCCCTAATGTAGAGAACTCTGAACGTACAGAAACCAGTTCTGTACATTCAGAGTACCGATGCATAACATCTGCCCCATGCATGAGCAGTTCGCTCACACAGCCCGACTTACGCGTGCCACTTGCATAAGTTGACTGTTTTTATTAAGTTTGAATCTGGCCCATATTTATTAACTCACCAGGCCTAATTCGAAACTGTGCTGGTGTAGCACAGTATTTTGAATTTATTAGCATTTCAGATGCTGGGAAAACAAAGGCATGGAGATGAAGGATATGTTAAGGATTGAAGCATAACCTAGAAACATGGCACCATAGGAACAAAGAAGCGGTTGGGGTATTGTGGAGCATTCTTCTGTTATGTAGGAACAGTAAGGCTTTACTTAACTGAAGGCTATTTGTTAGTTGAAAAATACATGATTGTGATAGTTTTAGGCGTAAATGATTCCTTCCCGTCTGACTTGATCAATGACATTGGGTTCATGTATAATGTCTTCCTACTTTTGTCAGGCTCAAAAACAGGGTGACCGGTGACAACTTAAATTTTAGATCAACAAGAGGTACTGCTTCAACGTGATCTTTTACGCCTGTTCAGCATAAATAAGAGGGCTTAAATGCTGTAAGGCTTAAAAATGTTTTTGTTTTTTTTGTAATCAAATATTTTTTATTTATGACAGGAAAGTCTGAGCCCGTGTGACTTCATAGGGGCTGTTACTAAGAGTGAATGTAGCCTAAGGGCCAGATTTACTAAGCTGCAGTTTGGCAAAGTGGAGATGTTGCCCATAGCAACCAATCAGATTCTAGCTGACATTCTCTAGTATGTAATAGAAAAGTGAGAGCTAGAACCTGATTGATTGCTATAGGCAACATCTCCAGTTTTCAAAACCTGCAGCTTAGTAAATCTGCCCCTAAGGGTTTAGAGGATGGGAGTTTTGTCACCCCTATTAAGATATATACAAGAAGAAGGAGCAATGACCAGAAATCAAAGATAAAACACTATGGCGTGAGTCACATCAGTATGTAAAAAACAGATATATGGGCCAAGAATATAAAAAGATAAATAGACCAAAAAAATAATAATAATTTGCTTTATATAACTTAAATGGAAAGACCATAGAATAATCAAAATAAAGAAATAAAATCATATTCAAAATAAAAACATAGCAATAAAACAATAAGAATGTATTACAATGATAGCAAATATAACCATAAAAAAAATATACAAAACTTTATTCATTTATATATTTTTGTATAATTTGTTTTCTTTTTGCTACCGTTGTAATATGACCTTTTTGTTTTATTGACATGAGTTTATTGCTATAATATGATTATATTGCTAAATTATTCTGATTATTCTATGGCTTTAATCTTGCATGTTCCATATACAGTATTAAATGATCATTATACATAATTTGCGTATTTTTAGGTACGTTTCAACTGCACATGCGTAGTAGCTTTTTATATGCAGTTCAATGTAGATGGACAGAAGTGCAATGCGGGCGGACTTGTGAACCGAAGGTAGCTAAATACGCATGGAGAAATTTACATAGAAATGGGCGGGGGGAGGCATTTAAATGAAGGCAAGTGGGCGCGATTATAAATATACGCACGGACGGAGGACACATATGCCCGGAAATGGACACGGAAAGTTAGGGCTGGTCTATGGAGGTGGAAGTCTCCGTGGGTACGGATTAGCAAGAGGAGTGACTGGGGTTTTGGGCGTATATTTGCACTCCGATCATAGTACGGAAGTCTGAATACGGCCTGCTGTTTCTACGAGCGGTATTTTATGTTTTTTGCCCCATCACACATACGGCTCAACCATTAGTAGAAACTGCCATTTTCCATAGGCAACAGACGCTCAGCACAGGGTCCTAGATCCCTGAAGAAACCCTCATCCAGGATGAAACATGTAGAATATATTTGTTAATATCATAACACCAGATCATTGTTCACAAATCCCTAAACAACAAGAGACCAGCTCAAACCTAATGCGCTTTAGCATTGGTTACTAAGGACGCTAAGCCTGCACATGGAGCTGACACGAAAAGCGTGAATGAGAATCCTTAGAAAACTGCTCCTTACACTCTGCTACTAATTCCACAGTTTTGAGGACTTTATTGTAATTGACAGCCTTTCTCCGCGCTCTTATTTTCCCGGTTGCTATGGACGCTTAGCCTGTCTGTAAGGATGACACAATACACTGTCTTGGACGACCTGTTATCTTGTGACCCGATATCTGCAGCATTTTAAAGACCGCATGTACGCAATCTACATAACAAAATGGTACGTAGATATTAGAAAATAGTTGCTACGCATGTGCAGTAGCTAGACAGGTTAAACTACGGCCGGAAAATGAAAAATACGTAGGTGAGAATCCGGTCCATAGTCTCTAATGATATTTAGTATTAAAATTTCCTACACAGAGCACTGTGGTGTCAGGGAACAAAGGATAAAATCCTCATAAATTTAGTTTTGCATGTCCAGTGTAAATGGGGGAGGAATAAGAAGTGCTGCTAGAATCAGTGGGGATAATAAAAAGTGTGTTAATAAAACTAAAACAACCCTGAGAGTCAATCTGCACTTTTGCAGCCTATTTCCCTCCAGATGCATTTCCATTAAGCAGGTTACATAAGGATTATAATACTTTGGGCTCTATTTACATAGATTAATGTTTTCCTGTGAACGAAGCTGCAACAGGCTTGCATATCTTCACTGCGAGCTTCGCAGCTTTGTTTATAGAATTTACTAATACTCAAGGTCCCAACGAAAAAATTCAGAGATCAGGGGGTAGATCCTCGGCTATGGCTGAGAGGGGAATTGTGTACTGCTTGTACATAATTCCCCTTATTTGAAGGTTGTGCGCATGCACACAGCCTTCTTATGGCACCGTAAGAGTTGGCTCTTACAAAAAGGGGGCTTTCCCCCCCATTACACATGTCATATCTCTACTGTGAAGGCGGAGATAGACATGTTAATGAGGGGGCAGGGCGGGGGTAGCCCTGTTACGATCTGTGTGTATAAAAGAAATACAGTGTACAATAAACATACTGAAATAAATTACATTGTGTCCCTGTTAAATAAACATTAACTGACTAATATTAACCCCTAATGTGTTCACTTACCTCCAGTGGTCCCGTGTCCTATACTAAGTGTAGTGTATTGCAGTTCCAAACCCTCTTACCTAATTCGATTGCTGCTCAGGTTCTGATGTCCTTCAGGTAAATGTCGTATTGTCACTGTAATTTCCCATGAGCACTAACTTCTTCTGGTTACACTATAGGTGCCGCAATGTTTTATTTGGTCAGCTAAACCATTCTTGCCAATTAGAGTGCAGGTCTCCTAATCATTTGATCATTATTCTGTGAGTACTGTTAAGTACTGTTATCTTCTCTGTACTCTACCAAATATACAAACCACAAGTCTGCTTATTTAACTCTGTAAATCTACTCTGTACTTTTAATCTATTCTCTATTCTCTATTCTACTAAATCTGCCAACTACAAATTACTAATTGGCACACATAATACTCCTTTTGCTTTAATAAAACAATTTTATTGCTAGTTCATTTTTTACTTTACTATATATTTCATTTAAACAATGACATGATATTTTTATAAGAGTCTTTACTCTTTATCTGCAATCTACAAACATCAATCTGTGACTCTTTCAACCTGGAGCGCTGTAATTACTGAGGTTCCAAATCCCAGCATCCCCTCAGCCTTCTGTGCTGCAGACTGTATAAGTAGACATAACTTTATAAATGCTAAACAATATTGGACATTTCTTCAACAATATATTGCTAAAAGTACCATTACTAGGAAGCACTGCAGTAAGTTAAGCCCTTCCCGGTAGTGCAAAAATACAAAAATATAAACTTCTATTAAAAACTTAAAACAAGTTAATTTATTTTATTGCAGTCTTTAAAATGTAATTTATATACAAACAAAATGATTGTTACCATTGTACTTCATAAACTCCATAAATAGAAAGGAATTTTCAGAAACCAAGGGCAATTGACATTTGAAGGATACAATAAGTTTATACATTGCAACACCAATTTAAACTGAGGAATCACTGATAGAACATTGGGCCGTATTCAGAGATCCGTTTCTTTAAAGTACGCAAACGTATGCACGGCCGTTGCAAAGCAACACCCATGACACTTCCCTCACACGAACAGGTTGACGGTGACTTACAAGTGCCTTGACCACCCTTATCTTTAAGTGTGTATTTCTGAGCATATAATGCCTCAGTACGTGCGTGTCTAACTAACTGCAACCTCACCGCGCCCTCAAATGGTCATTTAAATGCCTTCCCCACCCACTTACACGGATCTTGCTCCGGACGGATTATAAATATGCCCTTCCGTACGGATCTTCCCACGTGCGATTCACAAGTCCGTGCCTACTGGACTTCCGTGCGTAAAATCAATGTAGATTGTGTAAATTTAGTTACTACGCATACGCAGTTCATCGGATGGTTAAAATATGCACGGAATTTCCAGAAAAAACGGATCTCTGAATAAGTGATGGTTATTATTTTGATACATTCATGCAGTTTGCCATTTAATTATCAATTAATGTTTTCATGATTACAATTTTCAATACTGTATTTATAAGGTCTCCAACATAGTCTTTTAGTGCTAATTTTAGGCTCCACCCTTTTATTTATCACATTGATTTTTACTTTTTAAGAGTTAGGGCACTCCTAGGGGCCTTCGATTTGTTGCTTTTATAAGCACTGATTAAAGTTCTTATAACTCATTTTATTATGCCAAATAGATAGGTGGCTAGTAAAAGGTAGTAACCACTATATCCCTGTTAACGAAACCCAGATATTGCAACATTTCCTATTCTTGATAGATTGCATATGTGGCACTTATGCAGTAGAGGCATGTTTTGCGCCATCCATGATACTTGTAGCTTTAGACCCTCATCTCTCACCTAAAGTAATTGGGACGGATTCACAACCCTGTACGTCCCTAATTTTCCGAATCTAGCTACTATGCATGCGTAGTAACTATTTTACGCTATCTATGTAGCGTTTCGTTATGTAGATTGCGTACATGCATGTACGCAATCTACAAAACAAAACACCAGGTAGATAGCGTAAAATAGTTACCTTGCATGCGTAGTAGCTAGATTCGGAAGATTAGGGACGTGTGTTAAAAATACGGGGTTGTGAATCCGGCCCATTGTCACTAACCTTACATAACTTCCTGCATAACGAGTTTCCATACATAACATGTAGATCAGTGGTTGAAGTGGAAATTTAGAAGTGGCGGTATGGATATTTAGAAATGGCGGTATGGATATTTAGAAGTGGTGGTATGAAAATATATAAAAATATGATAGAGATATAATAGAAGTGAATGGAGATTTATAGCTTTTCAATTAATTCAGTGGGAGAAGTGACAGGATATCATACCCTTATATACCCCCTCACTTCAAGCCCTGATCTAGAAAATCACAAGAAAAGCCAAGATATGCACATGGCATGCATATATTTATATTCTTAAGCGTGAATCTGGTCCATGGTATGTATTCATGTAATTTTATGCATTTTGGCACCTATTAATACAGTAAAATAGAATACCATTGCATTTTGTATCCCCCTACTCAAATTTATATAAATTAAATAGTACAGGTTTTGACAGATTTACCAATGATGTAGCAGTATGACTGGGGGACCAGGGTTTGGTCCATGTCAACCACAGAGCTACAGTGAAGGTCTTCCGAGATAATGTCATCTCTCGAGGCTTTCACTCCATGACACCAGCAAGGGGCTGGCAGAGTTTGTGGGTCCATAGCATATTTTTGTGTCCACCACTTGCTTATTCCACTACTGGCTGCAGCTGCTTTTAACCAGTACAAGAAAGTAGAGGTTTGGCAAGTAGCACTATTGCAAAAATATTACTGTACTTGCCAAAAATGTACCAGTATTTGCTTTATTTAGTTCTGGGAGAACATATCAATAAAACCCTAATAGCATCTCTGTTTTACATGTATGATTAAAGAAGATAAAAAAAATAGGATTAAATACCCATTGTATTAAAGTTTTAAATGTTCCTATGAATACAAGTTCTCTTTTATATTAACTTTTGGATCAGATGTCACTTCAGTTTAACTGTACAATGAGTTCCACATCGCAAGAGCAATGGGTACACTGAATGATTTCATAACCATGAAAATACAGGCCAATTGTGTATGAGGAATGCAGGGAGCAAGAGGTAATATAAGGCTCTGCTAGTTCCTTTAGATATTTCAAAGCTTAGAAAATCAGCAAGCCAAACCTGAAACGCATTTTCTTTCTACGTTATCAGAGAGTGTTGGATATGAAGAAGTGAGACAATTTGCAAGGATTGAGCGTTAGTAATGTGTAACATTTGCATTGTCTGCAGTCAGTTAAATACTTGTCTTGTACAGAGAGAGGAAAATGGTAAAACAAAAGTGCTCATGCTGGGTAAACAGATATTGTGCTATAGGTAGATACTAGCGATTTTTGAAAACTCCTGACAATGGACCTGATTCCCAACAAATTTTTATACTTACGTGCCTAGATATCCGTGCCAAGATACAACGCATGTGTAGGAACTATTTTATGCTATCTACGTAGCGTTTTATGTAGAGTGCGTAAATGCGCTCTTTAAAAAAAGTGTAAAAAAGTTACTTTGCGTGCGTAGTATCTCTGCATGAATAGCTAGGCACGTAAGTATAAAAATCCGTTGTTGTGAATCCAGTCCAATATCTCCAATTTTTAATAATGCCTAGATGCACAGTATTACTTGTCTTTTTGATATGTTGCATTTGATTTGAGTTTTCATTTTGCTTTATTTCATTTAGCTTCATTTGCTAATGAAGATAAAGTTACTAGAGGTCCCCCTTTACATAACCTCACATCAGAGGATATATAAGGGGGATATCTAGTGTTGGAACCCCGAAAGAGCAGGACCGGCTTCACCATCGCTCCGGGATAAGAAGGAGGATTCTTCTATCAAGCATCTGAAGGCTTCAAGCAACTATCCAGATGATTGATGACTTCTAAAATGTGAGAACAAATATGTGTTAAACATATTTTTTTTATTTATGGGACAATTTTTATATCTTTTATGAAGGACACTATATGCCTACTGCTATATCATACAAACTACTATCGGGGCTATTCAATTTTCAAATACCTCTATCGGGTCATTTCTGTTTACATTTTACCTACATCGGGCCAAGACTATTATAATATCTATTAACAGAGCAAGTCTATTTTTATATCAACTAGCGGGGCAATAATATTTTTTACACATATAACGGGGCACTTCTATTTCTGGGATAACTGTAGGTAGGATTTACATATGATCGGGGACACAGTATTAATGGTTTTACTTTACATTGTCCTAGGACACATTAGTGACGGCACAGTATGACATTAACACTTGGCATGCTGACGCTTATAGTACTAAAAGGCACAAAAGAAAAAAGAAGAAAATCACAATAGCACACTCTTATGAGCTAACCAAAATCCCTGATTGAATCCATAAAAAAAATTTAATTTTATTGATATATATAAAAAATTGATGGAACCTTGTGAAATATATAAAACAAAGAATAAGGTGAATGAGAAGAAAAAGTGATTAACATATAACAAACAACTCCACCCTCTATAATTAACCCTTATTGAACCTGTTTTGCCACTATATATAAATTATTAAATATTGGTCATAGCCCTGTCTCGAGGAGTAGTAGTGATCATATAACTACTGATTGATTCCTGGACTCCAAAATGCTATATAATTGTGAGGCCAGGGTTCACTTCGATATAATGAATCATATTAGCCAGTTAATGGCATAGAGGCTAAAAATTGTTCTGTTATAAAGGATATATCCTAATAATATTAATGATTACCCAGCTAAAGATTGAAATTAAAGCTATTAGTGCATATTCTTAAATAGGATCCAACAATAAAGATGCAGTGATTATTATTAGACAATAACTAATAGTTAGGCACCTGCTATTAACAACAAAGGTGACAGACATGTATTCAATGTTATAATGATGCACTAAAAGTTAGTGGCTGGGCAAAAAACAACACCTGCTATTAACAACAGCAAAGGTGGCAGACAGGGCAGAGTCCAAAACAATTAATGTGCTAGTGGTACAGGTCTAAATTATTAAAGGTACGCGCATTTTGCAACCAGCTTTCACAAGGCAAAGCTCATATGAACAATTTTTACATGTGTTTTTACACCAAAAAAAGCATAACGCAACATGCTATTAACCCTTAGCATTCTGGCACATATAGTATTAGAAGGCACAGCATGCCCATGTGTTGCAGGGCATGTTGTGCCTTTTAGTACTGAAAGAGATATCATTCTGCACTGGCGCAGGGATAATGGTGCCCTGGACTTTATTTAAACATCTCATATATATTAATATTGCAGTTCAGTGGTGCTGCTGTGATTCCGTTACTCAAATTACACAGAAGAAAAAAGAAGAAAATCACTATAGTGCACTCTTATGAGCTATCCAAAATCCCTGATTTTAAAGCAAAATGAGTGTCACTTTTCATCAAAGCGACACTCACAGCATGCGCTTTTTAATGGCACTTTTTGATTGCGATTTTGCAACGATTTTACTTAGCGACGCTTAGTAAATATGGCGATTTCTATGGCAGTCATTGCAAAAATCACCATTGCGATTAAGCTCATAGGGATCGCAGCAATTTTTCCTTTAATAAATGCGGCGATCAATAAATTGACGCTAAAAACTGCAAAAGTTGCAACTTGATTCGAAATCGACTTCAGTACGAGGCCCTAAGAGTCTAAAAAACAAATAATGGGGAAAATTATAATTATTGCAAATTTTTGAACACTAGAGTCATAGCATAGTAAAATACAATACAGCGGTTTGCAGCTTGTGTTCTCAGCTCACTATTTATGATTCTTGTAAGTCCCTAAACTACAAAAAGCATTGCAGGAGTATAATTTACATCTATACTTTATAAAAGCTTCAATGAATAGATGTACATCCTTATTATATTTTTACTTTGCCCACAGAGAGTTTTTCTTGTAAGGCAGATGTACAAACTGGCCACTACTAGCCTCATGTTTTATGAAAACCTGTGACATAAAGCTGTCTTCTAGAAACTGAATAATTGCATCACTACCTTATTGCAAGGCATGATTCTGCAACTTTCTATAGCTTGTGGATATATGCACAAGAACACTGTTGTAAAATATTGAATTTAATAATCTTCTCTCACTTTATAGGCAAGGGGGAAACATTACTATGCTAGCATGCTACAAAAGGACAGATGGAGGTAGTCAATATGACTAAATAATTAATATGCCATAAATAAGCCGCAGTGTAATCAGAGAACCTACTGAGCTGAGTGTGGTGTCAACACCACACAGCATATGCTCTACAGACTTGTTTAATTGCTTGTTTCAGTCTACTGTATGCTTTTCATGGTGGAACGAGGCGAGATGACTTGAAAAGCATAGCGTGGCTCGCTAGAAGGGGAGATTAATGCATGCGGTTAAACCACCTTTCATATCTGTAAATGAAACATTATTTATAGAAATCAATTAGTCCTCTGTTTTCTTTATTTTATTAGGAACCACTGCTCAATTTCTTGGCATGCTGCATGATGCATGATTAATGTGCTTGTTCCAAAGTATGCATTTTTTTTAAAGAATATATGGATATTTATATGCTTACAATAAAATAAATGCCACAACTTAATTGGTTGTTTATAGGTGTAGGTATCTGACTGATGGAACAAAAAACTGCTTTGCCATAACTTGCTTTGAAAGAAAATATACAGTTATTAGTTGAACAAAGACAAACATATAAAACATAAGAGCAAATCATAGGAACAAATTTCTGAGGACAATTTTGTAGAAAATCCCAGCAGTTTGCTGAATTTGAAAAAGCATGTTAGGTTGCAGAGATGATCATTTTCAAGTATCTGAATATAGAAGTAAACCTGACAGACTGCTTGTGTACAGTATTCAAAATGCAGACTCTCAATGCACTATGAATCAGTGTTTTCTTTTTATTGTATTTCTGAAAGAATATTGGTAATTAATAACCTTAGTTGCATCATTAGTTAATGTTTTGTATATTTGTATATTTTTATTGTTAATGTTACATTAGATAGAAATGATTCCATATATTACATGTAGTTGCTGAAATTCCCATTTAGCATTTAAATACATATATTCAATGCAGTACTGTTGAAATCCTTTGTGAATCCTGTATGTTACCACATGACATTTAAATTCTATAAAATCTTATAGCTTTTGTGAATGACATTAAATTCTGCTGTATACTTGTCTATAACCAAATGCAATAGAAAACAACATAACCTGAAACCAAGCTTCTCTTAGAAAAATGGAAAGGAAGACACTTGTTTAGCAATAAGTTACCATCAAGTATGTCAAAAAAAGAAAAAAGAACTTCCTCCATCTTGGTAAAGAGACAATGAGAAGAAGGTATTGGGGATAAAAATTACTTCTGATTTAGAATGTTTGTAGAAGCCAAATACTTTACTATTGCTCAGTAGCAACCATCAGTAAAAAAAAAATACAATAAGAGAGGGGCTGCCAATGCATTGCTGTGAGAGAAGTACTTTCTTGAGGATAATGGAAAAGCAGTAGACAATCTTAGGAATGTAACTATTAAAATTGTGGCTCTACTTGCACCACTAAAGTTGGAACAGTAAGTATAATATATAGTAGCTATAATAAAGTAAAAAAAAATGTTTTAGGGCCGGATCCAGACCTACACAAGGTGCGTAAGTAACCTGATTTGACTGTAGGGCACATGCGCCCTCCAGATGTTATGCAAGGTTACAATAGTAACCATAGCGTGTCAACAATTGTACAGAACTATTGTTCCGTACGACCCATTTGTAAATGGGTCGTGCATCCCCGTACAATGTGGGAGGGGGCTCCCACACTTGTGCGGATCAGCGGTCATACGGACCACTGATCTGCACAAGCACTTTAAGGTAGGCTCCTCCTAAGGTAGGAGTGCCTTGTGGAAACACATGGAAACTATGGACGACCAATTCACATACACAGACGTATGATTTAGGACTGATGCACGCATTGGCACGGAACGAGTCCCGCATTCTTGGCTAGAGGAGCAAGACTCTTAATGCAAATGAGCAGCACACTGGCTACTAATCTACAGTACGGGTGTACAGTTAGGTCTGATTCACAGGTAGGAGTGCCTTGTGGAAACTAACATACGCACAGGAAATGTTAAGGGGCCCTCAACCACTCGTAAGTTGACGAACCATATTTTTTGCTGTGAGGCATGCGTCTTCTCTTACTTAGTTCAGGCCACACCTGCTGTGTGTTTGTTATCAATGAATGTGTGATTATAAATTAAACAAAGGTGCGTTTATTAAATCTTATGCTGATTTTCACATTTTGTGCAACACTTTGGTGAATTATTTGTGTATAGTTTGAGAAGGTTTATTTTGAACTTTTAATAACTTTAAATTTTGATAACAAACACAAGTACATTTACTTACAGTATATTTACCTGTATTGGTTGTTTGTTTTGCTTTTATTTTTAAAATTATTATTTTGTACATTTTTTATGAACGTGTCTATATATAGTAGATCATTGTATTTCTAACTTCATGCATTATATGTTTATGTTTATTGTAAAGTATGTCTAGATTATTCTTATTTCAAGTTGTATTTTTAAAGGTTAACTTTGTTTTACATATGTTAATGCGAGTACTTGCTGTTTTTAGTAATAAACATTTTTTTACTTTTCCAAAGTCTATTTGGTGAGTTTAGTTATGTATCTTGAAAACATAAGCAATTTTAAGCACCTAAATGTACGTCCGATTCACAGTTAATAAAGTCCACACGTACTTAATTATACGCAAGAAACACTTATGCCTTACGTAGCACTCCCGACACAGGGCGAGTGGTTAACTGGATTCTTTCCTTTCTCTGAATCGGTATTGCAGATTTTTTACGTGCATATATTTAGGTAAGTTCCCAATATTAGGCCTGATCCAGAACAACGCTTCGGAGCGAATTTACGCGTGGCGAAGACGTAAAATCGCGTTTTTGTACGTACTGCGCATGCGCACCATAGAAAATACGCTCAATAGCGTAGCGTAATTGTAAACGTATGGGCCATTCAAGTATGTGTCACGTAAATACTTACGTGTGGGCGTGCCAATTTTACGTGCGTCCAAAATACGTCTGAAATACGTGAAGTAGGCGGGGAGTTGTATTTAAAGTGTACAGTATGGGCGTACTTAGCTGCATAAATTCGTCTAGCCCATACGTACATGTGCGTATGACTGCAGTTACGTTAGAAAAAGTTAAGGTAGGGTTTGGAAAGCGTATCTTGACAAAATACGTACGTTCAAGGGGTGTGCCGAGGGGAGTGTAACAAATTTACGCGCACGAAAATACGCTATGCGAATAAACGTACGGCAAACGTAGTTCTGGATCTACCCCATTATTCTTAAGTGTGAATCAGGTCCTTAGTGAATATGACACTCCATATAGTAGACTAAGATATAGAAGTGTACTTCGTTTAAAGAATTTTTTATTGCAGCAAAAAATTATATTAAAAACTGATATGAAAATATAAATTACACAGTCAGCATTAATAGAACATATATAACCTGAGTTATTTAATAATAGGTTTCCTCATGCAAAAATGTTTCCCTCTTCCTAATCCCCCTTGCAGTATTATTCTAGTATAGACTGTGCACCAGACTGAGTAAAAAAAAATTTACATGTTAAATAGGTGACTATAAATGGTACATAAATCCACCCCTGATATTATAAGACTTGTCTTATAACACAGGCCAGATCCACACCTGCATGCTTGCGGGTCTGAAATTATGCAAGGTAGAGGGGAGCGCTTAACTTTTACATATTGATCTGCTTCCGCACGGATACAATCTTGGCTTCCCCTCTCCCGACCCTTCATTTGAATGCCTATCTCTGCCTGTATGAGAGGGATATGGTGTGCGTACCTGAAGGATTTACCTCTTTATCGTACCTTCTAATGTATGGAACTGAGTTTCTTATGTCAGAAGGTATGCTCGAGTAACATCTGGAGCGTGAATACGCTGATGCTGCTTGTCATGGGAGTTACGCAAATGACTTGCGTAAGTCCACTGATATTATTAGTTCTGGATCTCTAAAGTCCTTATAAAAACATCAGTCTATCTGTTGGAAGGTCAATGATTATGCAGTTTGCTCCCTACTATTACATGCCTCCCAAAGTACTTTTTAATAAAGTGGGGAATCTCTCAGATTTTAAGTAGGTTCTTTCTACAGGCAATGTGAAAAATCATGTATAATTCTGTCTCAGCGCTGTCCTATGTTATGCTAAGAAAGAAAAGTGTTTGAAGCAAAAGACTATCAGTAAAATAGCATTCTAAATGACAACACCTCTAAGGGAGACATTTTCTTAGATCTTGCTCAGTTTCAGTTTTATTCATAAAATTGTTAATAAAGCAAGAAATGATCCTACTTATTAAAATACTTGAGAGTATTGCACACTTTATTATTTTGTATAAAGGTGAGTTAATTAAGTTTTTCTTTCATTTATAAGTCAAAGGTTTCTCTTGAGAACTCAGAAGATCATTTTCTTAGTGAATGTTCTCTTCTCCTTTGGTTCATCTTTTTATTCCCTGTGGAAGAACATTATAGATATTAGTCACAGGTAATTGTAGGCTACTGCCTTATAAATTAACCAGATATGCTTTCAATTCCTGCACCATGTGATTACTAAGTGAATATTTAAGTACTGGATATTACTTTACTTTCCTCATATTCCAGATTTATTTTGACACTGTGCACAGCTGCAGCCTTTATCAATATGATGCTTGCATGACCTACGGTTATGTCAGTGTCAGTGCCGGTGATAGGGTGTTCAGTGCCCCCCTGCTGACTTTAAATTTGTGCCCTTCAGTTTAACAAATTAACACCAGTGACTGTACTAGATTGTAGTAAGCGTCTAAGCATCATCAAACACAAGCTTGTAACCCCGATAAAAGAAAGCCAATCATATTCACTACTATGCAATATAGACATCGGGCGTGTGTGGGGGTCTGTAGTTACGCAGCGTAGAGGGGAGTGCAGGCCCCCAGCACTCTCCTGAAATGGTAGTAATTCTGGACACGAAGGCTCCCTTATTAATTACGGTCCAGATTCAAATATAAGTGTGTTATCCGTTACTTCCCCGCTCCCCTCCTCTGCCTCACTCCTGTTTTTAGGTGCCTAATGGCACTTACGAGTGCCATAGGGCATGCTTAACTACCTGTACATATTTTCACTCTTAAGGAGGGAAAACATGCACAAAGGTTTCCTAGTCCTCCCTCCCAGCCTATTTTATATCCCTCCCCCCCAACCACTTTACGCAACTTACCCCAGAGGCTGCAATGGAACACCTCCTCTTACCTTAAAAACTACATGCGGTCTTTAAAGAACGTTAATCTGCATACAGGACCACTACATAAATTGCGTAATCTATACAACTCCACATGCGCAGTAGCCCTGTACGCAAAAATCTGCACCTAAGAAGCATCAGCTTCATAGGTGTGAATCAGGGCCTATGACTGTACAGACGCAGATCAAGTCATAAGGGGCTTACCCGTCCCCGTCCCCTCATTTAAATGCTTATCCCCATATGCAGAGATACAGCACTCGTAAATGAAGGGTCGGCCTCTTCAACATACCTACAGACGTATATAACTTAGTCTATAGGTACGATAGCGGAACATCTGACTGGCACATGTGCCGATGTTCGGAGATGACTTGAGTAAGTCCCTTGTCATACTTAGTTCTGGATCCGGATGGCTGAAAATACATGAAATAGAAACTAATGGATCATGCAAATGATACTTTAATAAACCTATTACAGGTTAGGCAAGAATATAAACAAATAAAATAAATAAAGAACAATATAGCTAAAACATAATACATTTAAACCTTTTATCTAAAATGCACAATAAGACGCCGGTATAAGAAAGTTGCCTCAAAATAGAATTGTTGAAAAGTCTTGATGCATAAGACAATAATGTTGCAGAGGGGTATGAATGAATGTTTCTTAATTCCACATAGAAAAAGCTCAATAATAGTTCACATGAGCAATTGGTATAGCACAGTGGTTTTTAGAGGCTCAAAAGATATAATGTTCTGGAGATAGTTACCCCTCCGGTCCACTTGTAAGGCCTTGGCAGAGTCACAAATACAGGTACAGACACGGTCTGCACTACCCCCCTCCACGGAGAGTAGCGGTCCAGTGTCAGTTGCTGGAGATGGTTCACACCCTCAGAGTTAGTGAAGGTGACCGTCTAATGAATAGCGGGGTGTAGTAAGAGTTGTATTAAGTCTTAAGCGTGGTGTGCCTGAATATAATGAAGTCCATCAATGTGCAAGACGTTAGATTGGTATACCAAATCCAATATGCGGAGGAAATAGACCGGGATTAGAGTGCAACGACAATGCGTTTCATTTCTCTGTGGAACTTTTTGAAGCCGATATGACATGTGCAGAATCATGCCTGCTATTTAAAGGATTGACTGATTACATACAGGTGGTGAAAAACCTCCTGATATTTTCCTGTTGGATTTGTGCTGGAAACTATAATGGTTGTTAAGATCTAAATTGAAAAGGATATGTTAAGTGCCAAATATATTGAAAATAATACTATAATTGACTGGACCAATGACTGAAATTCCAATTTAATGTTAAAAAAGCATAATCAGAATTCCAATTAAAATTGTCTAGTTTCTGTAATAAATCTAAAGTGTCACGTAAATAACAATCCAAATTAACTAAATTTTTTTCAGAAATTTGTAGTTCATTTGGATTGTTATTTACATGACACTTTAGATTTATTACAGAAACTAGACAATTTTAATTGGAATTCTGATTATGCTTTTTTAACATTAGATGTTACTTCATAATACACCAACATACCACATAGTAAAGGTTTACAAGTCATTAGAGAGACGGTAACTAAAGACAACACCCTGATGATTCAACTCATTGAGTTTGTTATCAATTCTTTATAATTTATACTTGAACATAATTATTTTTTGTATAATGGAGATGTTTATTTGCAATCCATGGGAACTTCTATGGGCACCAAGTTCGCCCAGAGTTTTGCCATGAGTGCCTTTGAGGAAAAACATGTGCAGGGGTGCCCTTTCGGGGCGAACTTGGTGCTTTACTATAGATTTATTGATGATTTATTTATTATTTGGTGGGGTGATGAAAGTCATGCTAATGCATTTGTAAAATATCTAAATAACAATCAATTTAATTTACATTTTACTTCCACTTATCACAAACATAGTGTAAATTATTTGGACTTAACGTTCTAATGATACAATTGTCTGTAAGAATTGCAATAAACCTGTCAGCTCAAATAATTATTTACATTATATCAGTAGCCATTACAAGCCATGGATTATTAATATACCAAAGGGCCAACTAGGCCGACTTAAGAGAAAATGAACTTTAGAGACTGATTTTGCAGACCGAGCAAAAGAGCTACTAGATAAATTTAGAATCAGAGGTTATCCTGATTATCTTTTAAATAAAGCACTTGCTTCGGTCAAGACTATTGACAGACAAACTCTTCTCAAAACCTCCAAAAATCCTTCTGACAAAAAGAAAAATCCAGATACTTCTAATCATAGCAATCAACCATCCTATATTTCAAAATTTCAACAAAAAAATCTTATAAGATTAAAAAAATTATCCAAAAAATTATAATATAATATAATTCTTTTGACAGATCCTGTACTGAATAACATTTAACAACCTACCCTTAAGATAATTTTCAGAAAAAATTAAAATCTTAAAACTATTCTAGCACCTAGTCAGGTAAAGAAAAACTAAATCTGTTCAATCCACAAGCATTTGGCTCCCAAATAGACCTAAAGGTTGCTATAGATGTGGCAAAACTTTTTGCTTAACATGCAACTATATTACACATAGAATGTCTTTTATCTGTTCCACAGTTAACCATATGCATTTTCCCATCAATCTATTTATAAATTGTGACACTGTTTATGTTATCTATGTATTGCAGTGTCCTTGTACACTGCAATATGTGGGTCGTACGACCAGATCCCTGAAAACCCGTTTTAGGGAGCATAAAAACAACATTCTTAAAGATTTAATGACACACAGTGTCTCAAGACATTTTAAAATGAAGCAGTGATCCTAAAGGCCTCACCATCAGTGGTCTTGAACACATTAAAGTCATATTACGTGGAGGCAATAGGTATACCAGATTATGTCAAAGAGAACTTTTCTGGATTTTTCAATTACAGACATTGGGCCCATTATTTCCCAAGGGTTTAAACGAAGACTTGGAATTTCAGTCATGGTTTATGAGTTTTTATGATTTGTATTTTTTATTTATTACTTTTCTAATTCATCAATTACATTATTACCTTTATACATATATTACATTTACATGTATATATATTTCACCAGTCAACCTTCCCTTCAGGTTTACATCTTCAACTTCTAATGTTCATTGTTATTCATTCAATTTGTTGTTTTGTACTTCTTTATGTCATATTGCCCCCATTTATGTATAATCTAAGTATCTCTCTATAGATTACAATTATAAATATTATAAATATAATTACAAATAATTCTCAGCATTATCATTATATCTTATGTTGTATCAATATAGATCTTTATATTACCTCTTTATTGTAATTTATCTTACAATTTTATTAATTGTTTGTTATTCTAATCATTATTGTGTCCCTCAATATTGTGTATATCTGTTAGAAAGTGCTGTGGGGTGGCCACCTTCTCCCATGCCTCCTCCTTACCTTTTCCCTGTGTCTGGGCTTACTCCAAACGTGTTCATGGCTCCAGCGGTGCTCTGTCTCCTTCCGGTGATCAGCTCATGCGACGCGCGTCTCCCCACCTCCCGGTGCTTGCTGCGGCTGGTTACTAGGGACGCTTATTCTGTCTCTCCGTCAGGCTGGCGTCTGGTGCATCTCCCGGAAACCAGGACACCAGTCTATCTCTATCATTGGCGCACTTCTGCTCTGCTCCCATTTGCTGTGTGTTGTTTACAAGCCAGTCTCTCCCTGTAGTAGGTGCTGGTTATAGCGTCTGTTCCACAGTGCTCTGACCTGCTATCTTTGTGTACCTAGTGCCTTGCTGCCTAGTGAATTGATTTCTGATTGACCTTTTGCCCTGCCTTGCTCCATTATCATTCACCTTCTGTTTCAGTCCCTGGTTCTTCCTCCTTAATATTTTTACCTTCCCATTTCTCCCAGTTTTTCCCTGGAGTGTTTGTTTGTGTCATCTCCCTGGAGATTCCACTGAGTGTTAGTGTACGTGACTGCCCCAGTTTGTCCAGTCTTGTATCGTGACCTTCTTCCAGTCCTTCATGCATTGTTTATTGTTCATTGTTGTCCGTCACAGGTCGGTTCCTTCTGGCCTGTTCTGTGCCCTCTTTTCTTGTACTTACCTCTCTGCCTTTCTGGGTACTCACCTCGGACTCCTTTCTCTTAATCCACGGGTCTGGTTCAACGGGGTATGACCAGGTTGTTAGGCCGCAGCCAAACCCATCCCCACCATCAGGGGCTCTGGTGAAGACCTCCTGATAGCAAAGATTCCGTGCCCCGGCAGTCGACTCGGTCACCCTTTCTCTCTCTCTTGTGGCCACCCCAGTTCTCACCCAGGTAAACCCGGGGTGCCACACCAGCTCTCCATACTCTCTACGACCACTCCGGTTCTTAACCAGGTAAACCCGGGGTGTCATAACAATATCTTATAGATACAGTTATGCATTTATCACAAGGGTCGTTATAAATAATGTTACACATGTTTAAATATTAGAAACTGACGGATTTATTTCATTTTATTTATATGTATTTAATCTATAACTTTGATCCAGTTATTCATAATATTATTTTTAATACATTTGGCACTTAACATATCCTTTTCAATTTAGATCTTAACAACCATTATAGTTTCCAGCACAAATCCAACAGGAAAATATCAGGAGGTTTTTCACCACCTGTATGTAATCAGCCAATCCTTTAAATAGCAGCCATGATTCTGCATATTGGCCTGAAAAAGTTCCACAGAGGAATGAAACGCGTTGCCGTTGCACTCTGATCCCGGTCTATTTCCTCCGCATATTGGATTTGGTATACCAATCTAATGTCTTACACATTGACGAACTACATTATATTCTGGCTCACCACGCTTACGTACCGGAGACTTAATACAACTCTTACTATACCACGCTATTCATTAGACGTCACCTTCACTAACTCTGAGGGCGTGAATCATCTCTAGCGGCTGACACAGGACCGTTACTCTCCGTGGAGGGGGGTAGTGCAGACCGTGACGGTACCTGCATTTTTGACTCTGTCAAGGCCTTACAAGTGGACTGGAGGGGGTAACTATCTCCAGAACATTATTTCTTTTGAGCCTCTAAAAACCACTGTGCTATACCAAATGCTCATGTGAACTATTATTGAGCTTTTTTTATGTGGAATTAAGAAACATTAATTCATACCCCTCTGCAACATTATTGTCTTATGCATCAAGACTTTTCAACAATTCTATTTGGAGGCAACTTTCTTATACCGGCTTATTGTGCATTTTAGATATAAGGTCTAAATTTATTATGTTTCAGCTATATTGGGTCGTGTGCAGAGCTCTGTCCGCATTGCAAATGCGGCCGGAGTTTCCCTATATGTTCTACTGTGCATGCGCAGTAATTCTGTAACGTAATCTTTGTTACTTGTTGCAACGTAGATTGCGTATATGCGGTCTTAAAGACCTCTGCATATGGCCCATTGTCCTTTATCTATTGTATTTATTTATTTATATTCTTGCTTAACTTGTAAAAGGTTTATTAAAGTATCATTTGCATGATCCATCAGTTTTTATTTCATGTATTTTTAGCCATCCTGATAATTTTAGATATTATACACTATAGCTGATTTTAGCTCGATACATTTTACTTTAGCACTGGTTTAACCTATATATTTTTATATTGGTAATCTATTGTGTTTACATTTTCGGGTTACTTGTGTTCCATTCACCACCAGCTGCTTGTAAATTATTTACATCAATTATTTTCTAATAGTTAGCGCTGTCCTTTAGGGACACTATTGCAATTTTTTTTAGTTCTGGATCCAGCTATTCATTCTAGTCTCCACTATACAATTTATCCTAAAAACTACCATACAATATAGACTATATATCTTTCATTCATATCTCTCCATCTTTCTAGTATTCCTAATTCTTGTCTCTCCATTCTCCCAGTACTTCCAATTCATGTCTCTCCAGTCTCCCAATATTCATCATTCATGTGTTTCAGCCTCCCCAATATATATACCTAAAAACTACAATATAGACTATATATCTTTCATTCATATCTCTCCATCTTTCTAGTATTCCTAATTCTTGTCTCTCCATTCTCCCAGTACTTCCAATTCATGTCTCTCCAGTCTCCCAATATTCATCATTCATGTGTTGTGTTTCACTATCCCCATCATGTCTCTGCA
>WWET01006276.1:53729-64338 GCA_011038615.1 Limnodynastes dumerilii
TTTCTCTGCATAAATAAAAAAAAAATAAAAAATGTGTTTATTTTCTGTAGTGCGTTAGTGTCTGCTCCACTGCCGCCCGCCTCCCATTGGGCCCTGTTTCCTGGCTCCCCCCCCCTTCCTTACTGTCCTTTGACTGTCTTGTTACCCTCCTTGCGGTGTCAGGACATGCCGCGTCCCATGCGGTCCCGCTCCGTCTCCTTGCGGCTTAGGCCTGTGACGTCCGACGTCACGTTTGGCGTCACTTCCGGGTCACGGCAGCAGGGCCTGGCGGGAGTAAAGATGGTGGCCGCCATCTTGGATGCTCCCGACGGGTCCGTCAGAGTTAGAGGACGCCCTGCCCTCCGGGGATCGAGGCGCGGTGGACGAGCGCGGCAGGGGGGGCGAGGTAGGGGGCCATTGAGGCAGAGAGGACGCGGCAGCGCTAGTGCTGGCCGCCCCCTCTCTGCTGTTATTACCGCTGAGGCCACCAATGATGTTCCTGGCTGCGCATCCTCCGTTTCTGGCCCAACTGATGCCACCAATGCCCCTCCATGGTGATGGGTACCCCTCGTTTCTCTCAGATGGGGTTCACTTCCATGGACCCTCAGTGCAGCCCCGTTGGGTCCTTATTTTCCGGGTTTGTGTCAGTCAGAGTACTGCTACCACGTCTGCGTCAGTTGGGGAAGCTGTTGTGTCCGGGATGTCTAATGTTTTTGTTTACCCATGACTTAGCCGTCATGGGGAAAGCTCAAGTTAAAAAGACGAGTGGGAAGGAGGCGGGGGCTCCCAGGGGTGCGCGTAAGAGGTTATCCGGCCCTCCCCCTGTACTGCAGGATAATGACTCGTCGCTGTGGGACGTTCGGGAGTCTTCCAAGGAGCGCATCAAAAAAGGACAATTTGTGGATATGTTCTGCATTACCCACAAAGGCAAGAAGGCGCTGGCGGCGGCAAAGGCTAAAGGCGGTGTTGGAGAGGAGGCGTACAGGACTTTCTCTAAGTGGTTGTCCGGTTTTTCGGTCTTTGCAATTTGCTATCTAGAGCGCAGATCATCGGAATATATTGATTTGTGGAAATATCTGCGTCTTTTAGAGGAGCGCCACGACACCGCTAGGGCGGGCCTGTGGCAGGAACATGATGAGCGTTTCCGCAAGAAGTTCGATGGACAAAAAAGCAAAGCTTTCGGGTCCCACGATATGGCTCTTTGGCTGGAATTAGTGCAGCCACCCAAGGAGACCAGCGCAGCTTCCATTCCCCGCCGCGTGCAGCAGCCATTTCATCCCACAAATAGCAATGGAGGTAGAAGATGCTACGCATTTAATGGCGGGAGATGCGTTTGCGGTGCGGCTTGCAGATACAAACACGCTTGCTCACATTGCGGCGCCGCTCATCCAATTAGAGACTGTCCTGTCCCTCCCGTCGCCAACGGTAGATCGCGACCCCAGCCTCCTGCTAACAGAGTGCAGGCGCAAGGCGCCTTCCCCAGTTAAGTTGATCAACATGCTGCGCTGGCTTGAGCTGTACCCTAACCGCAAGGCAGCGGAGTTATTGCAGGAGGGTTTCCAGGTTGGTTTTAAGTTGCCCATCAGGGGCTCTGTGGTAGGCGGGTTGGGTCGTAACATGAAGTATGCTTATCAATTTCCCGAGGTTTTGCGTTTAAAGGTTGACAAGGAGGTGCAGATGGGCCGGATCATTGGCCCTTTCAAAGTACCTCCTATCCCGGATCTGATTCTCTCGCCCGTTGGCGTTGTTCCTAAAAAGGTGCCGGGAAAATTCAGACTCATCCAGCATCTGTCATACCCGGCAGGCTCTTCTGTTAACGACGCTATAGACCCTGCTGAGTGTTCAGTGCAGTACTTTTCATTCAAATCGGCGGTGGAACTTGTGCGGGGTCATGGCAAGGGTGCGCTAATGGCTAAATTGGACGTGGAGTCGGCGTTTCGGTTGCTCCCGTTGCACCCTGACTCATTTCGTTTTATGGGTTTCAGGCTGCCACGGGGGTTTTTTATTGACCGCTGTTTGCCCATGGGATGTTCCATCTCATGTGCCCTTTTTGAGACCTTTAGCTCATTCTTGCACTGGTGCGTCGAGGTTGGGAGTCAGCATTTCTCCCTGACTCATTATCTCGACGACTTTTGTTCATCAGTCTGGCGTCTTCAGACGAATGTGCGCGCGCACTTTTCTCCGCTCGGTCTCTTTTTTGGCACTTTGTAGTGCCCGTCGCATCCGAAAAAACGGAGGGTCCCGCCACGTGTTTATCTTATCTCGGGATCGAGATTGATACTGTGGTGGGGGCTTGCCGTTTGCCACGAGATAAGGTTGAAAAGCTTAGGGTGGCCCTGGCCGTCCTACAGCCACGGCGGAGGGTCCCCTTGAGGAAGGTTCAATCTGTTCTGGGTCTGCTAAATTTTGCTTGTAGGGTGATCCCTATGGGCAGGACTTTCTGTCGGCGTTTGGAAAAGGCGACGGTGGGGGTAAAATTGCTGCATCATTTTGTGCATCTGTCCGCGGACATTAGAGCTGACATGGAGATCTGGATGAGTTTCCTGAGCATTTTTAATGGTGTGCATATCTGGCTTCTGCCGGCAGCTTCAAACAGTGAATTGGAGCTGTTCACGGACGCCGCGGGGTCTAAGGGTTTCGGGGCATTTTTCAAAGGGGAATGGTGTGCTTCCCCTTGGCCCCCCTCCTGGGAGCAGACGGGGCTCACCGCCAACTTGCTGGTATTGGAACTGTTCCCCATTGTCGTGGCAGTTGAACTGTGGGCTGAAGAGTTGAGTAACCGGGACATTGTTTTCTGGAGCGACAATCTGGGTGTTGTCCAGGCCATCAACAAGCAGCGGGCATCATCTCCTCCCGCGATTCGTTTGGTTCGGTATTTAGTTCTTAAATGTTTGAAGCACAACATTCGGTTCAGGTCCCAGCACGTACCGGGCGTGTATAATAAATTAGCAGATGCTCTTTCTTGTTTTGACTGGCCCCGGTTTAGGGAGTTGGCGCCAGAGGCTCGGGAGGCCGGATTGTCATGCCCTTGTCATCTCTGGCAGATTGTTCGGCCGGCCTAGAGGCTTTGGCAGACAGCTCTCTGGCTCCTGCCACGCTACAAGCCTACAAGCGTGTGGGGCACCAATGGGTGTCCTTCAAGGCGACAAACAGCGCACCAGGTAAGTCGGAGAAAGCAGTATTCTTGGAATGGCTGTGGGATCAATTCAGGTCCGGTAGGTCAAAGGCATCCATGTCCTCTCTTATGGCAGGAGTCTCCTATTATTCGCAGCTTTTTGGGCGCGCGGTTGTGACCAAGGGTTTCCTTATCTCCCGTATTCTCAAGGGTTAAGCGAGGCGTCGTCCTACAGCTCTTGACGCGCGCAGGCCTATTAACGTTGCCCTCTTGCGGAGTTTGATGGCAGTAGTGGCGGCGGTTGCGCTTAACCCCTTTAAAGCGTCGCTGTCTCGCGTGGCTTTTTCTTGGGCGTTTTTTGGGGCCTTCCGTATCTCGGAATTGGTCTCTCGGAGTAAGGGGGCGGTATCTTCTGGGTTGTTACGAGGTAATGTGCGTATGCATGAGCGGTCTATTTCCTGTCTGATTCATAAGTCTAAAACAGATCAGACAGGAAGGGGGCACTGGGTGACTCTTCTATCGCACAATGATCACAGTATTTGCCCCATTAGTTTAGCTCGCGCGTACCTGGGCGACAGTCACCCCGGCGACACTAACTGGTTGGCCCATCAGGATAGCACTCCTCTCTCCCGTTTCCAATTTACGATGGTTTTTAGGCGGTGCTTAAGGAGTTTGGGCATGGATGTTTCCCAATTCGGAGCGCATTCGTTTAGGATTGGGGCGGCCACAAGGGCCGCTGCGGACAGCCATTCACCGACGACCATTGTGGCCCTCGGTGGGTGGAAATCCGCGGTTTATAAAAAATATGTTAGGTTAGATAAGTAAGTTTTTGGTTGTTAGCTGTTGTTAAGTTAAGTAGTTGTTAAGTTGGCAGTACTTGAGCCAAGGTGAGCTAGTTAATTCACATGCCCTTCGGGGGGGTATGACGGGCGCTTCTCCTGTATTTTCCCCCTTATCCGGGGTGGCTGATTGGACTGTGTCACCCTGGGGGTTTCCAGGAGTTTCCCCCCCTCGTTGGTTTCGCCTTGGCTTGATGTATTCACTGTTCCCCCCCTCCCTCTCTCCTACAATCTTCCCAAACTGGGGCTGTTCTTGAGGTTGTCCCATACGGTGGTATGATTTGTTCACTGATCGCATTGGCGGTTTTTTCTCCCCTTTTTCTTACAGGTGTGGTCAGTGTGCCCTGATTGTGGGTCACTCCTACATTTATTGGGCTCATGATTATGTTAGGAGGTGGGGTCTCCCTGTGAACATTCATGGGTGGGATTTCGAATGGTTAGGTGTTAGAGGGATGCGTCGAGACATATTCCCAGCACTATTTGATTCCATGGTTAAAAGGGATGGGCTCCCCGACTGTCTGATATTGCATATTGGGGGCAACGACTTGGGACACGTTAAGTCCTGTAATTTTGAGCATGCCTTTAAGGGTGATTTGCTACGCATTCATAATGCCATTCCCCAATTGCCCATTTGTTGGTCACGTATCATCCCTCGAAGATCGTGGCGGGGCCCCGGCTCCATTCAAGCAATTGATAATGCTCGTAAGAAGTTGAATAGAACTCTTACTAAATTTGTGTTTGATCTTGGGGGGTATGTAATCTTTCATCCTGGGATATCCCATGTTGACCCCTCTTTATACCGTGTTGACGGTGTGCATCTGTCCCCTAAAGGCATGCTGCTATTTTTGCAGGGTTTATTGGGAGTGTTGCAGGAAGTTCAAGGTGGCGGGCGGTAGGTCTGTGAGGGACCTGCCGCTGTGGTGGTAGAGGTGGGTGAGTCAGCATCCTTTTGGCGCATGGGAAAGGTTTGGTGTAGACATGGCTTGGCACGCCTCGTGACTGTACATTAGGTATGCCCAGCCTCGTGGCCGGATCCTGATCTTCCGTCGCGGTTCCCCCCGTGCCGTGCACTATGATTGAGGTAGTGACCACTTTAGTCATGGTTTGAGCGCCGAGGGCAGGGGCTGTCTGTCCTCATTATTAGATCACCGGTGTTGCGGCTGACTCACCTCACCTGCTACATTGCCACCTTTCTGTGTTCCAAAGTTATAGTCCAATAATTCTAATCAATAAATCTATGCCCCCTTTATTTAATCCAAAAGCTATGGTGTCAGTCTCTTCATTTCGTGGGAGGGGTGAATGGTGTATGCGGAGTGTCAGTCATTGGTAGTTTATAGGGCAACATGTGCTATTTTCTGTCCTGCATGCACACATTAGCAAGTGTTCTCACAACATACATACATTTTTATTCACATTAGTATCCATAACTGTCAGAAAACTAATAGCATTTTTGGATGCACAGAAGACTGCAATTCTCACCAAGCTCTGTATCAACTCAATTGTAAGCTTGCCTTTGGTTTTTATCTAGCTATCCCTTGACTACTATTCCAGCTATTAATATTATTTAATTAAACAATTTTGCAACCCACAGATTTCTTTGCTTCAATGTACTCCATGTTAATTACTGCCCTGCACTTCTGCTATGTGACCGAGTTGTATAGTCTTTGACCTGTTGTTAGCGCTCCCACTGCTGTGAACCATCATTTCATCATACCTTTGACACTAGCCTGTGAGTTCCTGCTTTCGTCCTTCTTCCAGAAAGATGTAATCAGCATGCTTTTTTTTTTTGCATGTAGCTGCACTCTTACAGCGACAGTGTATCCCATATACTGCACTGACTGACCGTTCTATCAACTTTACTTAAACTGCTTCTGCCTGAAGCGGTTTTACAGTTTTTAACACCACATTTCTACATCCTATAAACACTTATGTTTCGCTCAAATAAATGTCACAGAAGGTGCTGAAATCCTTTTGCTATAAACATTATAATTAAATTAAAGTTATCTAAAAGCTGTAATCTATGTAATACCAAGAAGAGCTGGAAAGTTACAGTGAAAAGTAAATAGGGAATAACCGAATAATTGGATTGATAAAAAAATTTCACATAGAATAGCATCATTGTCCATTTTTTATCATTGTAATATGCATTTTGTATGAAATGTTCTTCATATAATAAATCTTCAAGTTCCTCAAATCCTAAATTGCTATTTAAATACATGTGTTAAAAGCAGCTAATTTCAAGCCATTGTTACTCCTGCAAGATGAGGCTACCTGGCAATTAAATTTTATAAAATGAAAGGTTTTCTGATTGCAATCACATTTTTACAATTGTTGTAGGTAATCATTTAGTATAAAATTCATCATTTTGCTTATTACAACAGGTACAGATCCATTCAAAATTGTAAAGTGTTAACCATTACATCATGTATGAATAATGACTTCATTGGTAGAAAATGCTTAACAGACAAAGTGAATTTATTTTTATTTTCATTTTTTTTTACCTGAGGCTCTATATTTCTTTATATCTGCTCCTGTTGTTCCTCCATGTGCATTTGTTGCTATTTGTTGCATTGGTTGCTAGCAAATTTCCAATTTTCACAACCAGATTCCCAAGCAAAGGATTCGAGAGATCACTAATTGTTGTTCCACATAATCCATGCATCTTTGCATTTACATCTTAACCACTCTCATTAGCATGGATCAATTTTTAACTGTCATGCAACTTTCCTCCTAAGGGTGAGTACACACCAGGGGAGATTTTCTTTAGCGATTTAAATTGCTAAACATCGTCTATGACATCATAGAGGCTAAATAAGGGGGACCTCTACTGGCGGAAGGCTCATTAGCAACGGAACCCCGAAGGAGAAGGATCAGACACCAGCATCACTTCGAACAAGAAGGAGGAATCTTCAGCCAAGATGCCGATTTCCCAAGATGACATCTAAAATGTGAGTCTTAACATTTTTTTTATATTTTTTTAATATATGGGACACTTTATAATTATTAAAGCATGATCGCGATACGAGGATTACTATTAAATAAGGACCACTATCAGGACCATGCAATTAAAAAAAAAAGCATCTTTTATTACAGTTTATCGGGCCAAGCATCTTTTATTACAGTCTATCGGGCCAAGCATCTTTTATGACAATCTAACGGGGCAAAAATCACTTATTACAAGCTATCGGGCCAATACTCTTTTACGATACGGGGCATAAAGCTTTTATTAGAATCTATTGGGGGAATCCTATTATTAACAGCTAACAGGGCTATACTATTTAAGAGGGACCTATGTAGGTACTAGTTACATTAGATCGGGGACACATTTTTATTGTTTTCACATTACATACTCAGTGGACACATTAGTGACGGTGCTGTTTACTATTAACCCTTGGCATGCTGATGTCTATAGTACTAAAAGGCGCAGCATGCCCTGAATCACATGTGCATGTTGTGCCTACTATATACGCCTGCATGCTAAGGGTTAATAGCATGTTGTGGCAGTAGTTTTAAGTATTTTTATTTTATTTTATTTCTTTAAGTTTAAGGTGTTTTTTTTTTACATATAATGTGCAAGGCACACATTACAAAGGTAGTGTGCTGCATGTTACCAATACAGGCCATTTTAGTAATAATATGAAATCGCATCAGCTGCTTCCAGTGATACCTTTTTTATAGCCTCACTCATTAATAGTTAACCAATTGCCATTGCAATTTTTTGTAAAGTCGTCTGTGAGATGCAACTCTTTTTTGGGCCGTATTCAGAAATCCGGTTTCTGGCTAGTCCCGTGTGTATTTTTAGGATCGGACCAACTGCACATGCGTAATAACTTGATTTACGTAGTTAATGTAGACTATACAGGTGAAAGTGCCTTACGGACGGACCTGTGAATTGCACGTTTGCACATACGGACGGATATGCGACGCAAAAATACGCACGGGAAAATTTTAATATAAATGGGTGGGGGGGCATATAAATGAAGGAAAGTGGGCGCAATGTACGGAGGACACATACGCACAGGAATGCACTCGGAAAGTTACAAGTGGTCTATAGCGGCAGAAGTCTCCAACAGCACAGCCAAGAGACGGGAGTGTCGTGCTTGTGAGGGGGTTTGGCCTGCACCGCCATGCACATAATTGCGATCCGATCACGACATGGATCTATGAATACGGACGGCCCTTTATCTCTGCTGATTTTGGCCCTATTTAACAGCGATTTTAAAACACTACCCCTTGTAAATTCAGTGATTCCTATGTATTTAATGGCAATTTTGAACTACGGTGATTTTGAAAAACTATTATCTCTGCGATTTTGCCCTGACTATGCATTAGTAAATACAGCAATTTTAAAATTGATGGTAAATACAAGTAAACTCTGGCGATTTTGAAAAATCACCTTTAGTAAGTCTGGCCCTGGTGGGGCTTTTTCAACAGATAAGCTTTTGAATCACACATGTATCTTATCATTTTGTACTGTCCAAAGAAGCTCCAAAATCTTTTGAAACCATCTGGGAGTTTTTGATTTGATCTTTTGAAGCCCCTAATATGCCAGATCAACAATGGAAAGATATCTTTTGCTTTTTGCAAGTGTGTACTAGTCTGTGTCTATTAAGTGCTCTTTGGACAGTACACGTTAGTAAGATATCTGGTGAAAGGGTCTTTTGATTGTGTGAATGGAAAGATCATCTGCTGATAAGTTCCAGTGTGTGCCCTGCTGTAGTCTGGATAAATTAGCACTCCTTATATGTTCATATTCAAAAACATGCATGGTGCTGAGAAGTGGCCACAATATAACATTTAAGTTGGGAAAATGTTGGAATGTTATATTTTTAATAACCATGCAGACACAGAAAGTGGCAATTATTTTTTCTGCATATTTCCAATAAACCTAGCACCATCCATTTTATATGCTTACCCTCCTGTGTTACTACCATATATATCTTTCTTTGAAAAATGTCATCCTCCTGCACATGGTTAAAGCCCTTGATTTAATTTGAAACTTGCCATCATATCTCCCTGTCCTTTATCTGCACTACACTATACATGTTTAGCTCCTCTAGCCTGTGTGATGCATGCCATGCACTATTTTAATTTTACTGTACATCTTTGCACAGTATGTATGTCCATTTGGAGATGGCCTCCAGAACTGAGCACAGTATGCTAGGCAAGACCAAGAACAGTGACCTCTAAATTGACTTTACTACTTTTCTCTTTCTACTCCTAATTCCTTTCTATATGCAACTAAACAACATTTGTTTCAGCTAAGTGCTAGCTGTTGCATTGTGCATGCTAACCTATTTTCATACAAACCCATTGTGATACAGGGGATGTAGTTACCGCTGCAATTGCCCATTTAATTTCAGTTGTACCATAGTCAACTCTTCTTTAATAGTGAAAAGTTAAATCCCAGAGCCAGGGCCGCCGTCATCACATGCAGGGCCGTGGAGCCCAGCCCCCTTATGTGACATCACATAGGAGCGGGGGGACACGCTTTAGCAGTGGGCCGGTGCGCAGGTAAGAATTTCCCTGCACATTAGCCGGCTACTGAATGGCTCTGAACAGCAAGTATTGGCGGTAGGATACCACGATACCTGCTGCTACAGACAGGGCCGGCAACAGAAATCTTGGGGCCCGTCACACTCAATTTTTTTCGGCCCCCCCCCCCACAACAGTAAGAACATTTGTACTGGAAAACATCTTTGTTAGCAGGAGCATTAATTTTTATGCACCTGCTACCAAAAATACTGTCTGATACGAACAGTGTCGTTTCTAGACCTAGCAGAGGCCAGAGCAAAAAAAAATCTACCTCCCCCCCTGCAAAAAAAAGGTTTGCATGCAGCCTTCTATATGCCCAGCCTCCTCAGCCTACCCCATCATGTCTTCCAGCCGACCCCAGTATCCCCATCATGTCTCTGAAGCCCTACCCCGAGTATCCCCATCATGTGTTTCAAGTCTCTCAGTAGCCCCACCGTGTCTCTGCAGCCCCCCCAGTATTCCCATCATGTCTCTCCAGCACCCCCCAGCATCTCCATCATGTCTCTGCAGCTCCTCAGCATCCCCATCATGTCTCTGCAGCTCCACCTTTAGTATCACCATCATGTCTCTGATGACCCCAAGTATCCCCATCATAACTCTGAAGCCCCTCCAGTATCCCCATCATGTGTCTCAAGTCTCCCAGTATCCCCATCATGTCTCTGCAGCCCCCCAGTATCCCCATCATGTGTATAAAGTCTCCTAGTATCCCCATCATATCTCTGCAGCCCCCCAGTATCCCCATCATATCTTTTAAGCCCCTCCAATATCCCCATCATGTCTCTGAAGCCCCTCCAGTATCCTCCTCATGTCTCAAGCCTCCCAGCATTCCCATCATGTCTCTGCAGCCCCCCCAGTATTCCTCATCATGTTTCTCCAGGCTCTCCCCTTTTTACTTACCTTTGTGTCTTTCATTCCTTCCTCCTCTGCGGCGCTCTTCCTCCTTCATGTGTTTACAGGAAATTCCTGTATGAGCTGCTGCAGCTGTTACATAGAACTATCCAGCATGGCGCCAGGATGCCCCATATCCCCCAGTGGAGCGGGTTGCGCTGGCCCTAAATAGATAGTTAAAGTATGAGATAGATAGATAGATAGATAGATAGATAGATAGATAGATAGATAGATAGATAGATAGATAGATAGA
>WWET01006277.1:27256-37353 GCA_011038615.1 Limnodynastes dumerilii
AACATACATCACAGGACCCCCAGATAGGATCGTCAAAAAGAAGAAGATCACTTACACAAGAAGAGGGATCAGAAGAAGAAGAGCTAGGACTCTTAGAAAGGGAACCAAAAATGCTGAAAAACCATTAAATCAAGGTGAGGGCATATTTAACCTTAGATTACACACCCTGATAACGCCACAAATGAACATTTTACTAAAACGTTTGAAATTCGTCCCTACCAACCAGATCAACAAGTTCAACATCTTTATAGATCTACACAAGTTTACACGTAATTTAACTCTCTAAAAATACTTTCTGAAGAAACAGTCAGAGACAGCCACAACCCAACAGGACTCTAATAATCACTTCAAACACGCTAATCTAAAACCGAAATCAACTTTCTGTCCTACCCATTTAAAAGCCTAATTCATAACCACATTCCAAACACTAGTGGAGAATGACTGGAAACACATAAAAAGAAATACCAAAACTAAGAGAGGGAAGAATACTTCCAATCTAATAAGGAGAACAAATAGCCTTAAAAGAACTACAGAGCAATAGTAGGATTATTATCAAACATAATATAGAGGACTACAAGGAAGAAGCTAACAATCTCCTTAGTGATACTGAAACGTACACATTGTTGAAGGAAAACCCAACAGAAAAATATCAATCTCCTTAGTGATACTGAAACGTACACATTGTTGAAGGAAAACCCAACAGAAAAATATCAAAAAATACTGACCCAATTCCTCAAAGAAGGACTAGAGAAAGGCATAATTAACAAGAATGAGCATGCATTTCTCCAGAACCAACATCCCCTTACCCCCAGTTTTTTACTGCCTACCCAAGGTCCACAAAAATCAAACCAAACCACCCAGACGTCCAATAATATCAAGAATAGACTCAATCACCTCCAACCTTCCCAGTATATAGACTCCTTCCTCCAACCAGTAGTGAAAACACAACAGTCGTACTTAAAAGATACAATTGTAGATTCAGAAGTATTTCCTATATAGTCTTTGTAGTCAGCAAGTTGAAACAATGTCTCACAGTCAGTCTGATATTGTAATAATAAATTCTATATATTTTTAGAGCGCTACCATTATTCTTTATATTTTCCTTTGGGTATAGTCACCACAGGTTAGCAGCTCAAGTGAATTATAGAATTATTTTTAAATAATTTTTAAAAATGTATTATCTACAGCTAATACTTAGAGCGCTGATAACCATACCATCGAGTCTGTTTTTTTCTCTCTTTTCTTTTGTGACTTTTTCAGCAGCCAAGTATTATTGTAGACAACTATAGTGTGATTTTCTTTAATTATATACTTTTTATTTTAAGATTAAATATTGAGTAAGATATAGGATGAATATATTTAGCAATTTCAGTTAACGGCTTCAATTTAGACAAAATTCATTTAATTCTAGACCCACCGCTAATGATGAGTCCCATTCAAGACGTCCCAAACAAATACTTAATATAGAGACCTGTTTTCTGAAAATGGAGACTCACCTGTGATGAATGAGACACTGGTGGGATCAAGCTTTACTGATAGAATATCTTAATAAAAAAAATCATCCCACGAGGATTAAGGATTTTTTAATTCTCATCCTTTAGGGATGATATAGATTTTATGAAGAAATAAAATTCTGAGCTTGACAAATGTTCCTTTATATTGATGAACTTGCTTGTAAGTCATAGATAAGAAAAATTGGAACAAGTTAAAGATGAAATAGAAAGAACACAGAAAGAACTTAATAATTTCAAAGATAATTTGCAATTTGAGAATAATGAGAACACACAGGATAGATCAATTTGAAATAAACCCAATATTACTATCTGCCTAAGATTCACAAGTCGGGAACCAACCCCCCATGGTGACCAGTTATATCGGTGGTTGGTTCCCTGACTTGTAATCTTACCAACTTTGTAGACTGTCACACATTAAAGACACAACACAACATATTTTTTAAGTTTGGTGAATTATTTAGTTTGGGAAGATCACTTTATTTTAGTCACTTGTGATGTAGAGTCTCTTTACTCTAATATATCTCACTCTTTAGGCATAGAAACCATAGATTTCATTTTACATTCTGATTCCACTATATCTGACCAATTGAGAGAATTCTTGGTACAAGGGATGTCTTTCATTCTTCAACACAATTTCTTCACGTTTAATGTGTGTTTTTATTTACAGCACAAGGGTATCGCAATGGGGACCAGGTTCGCTCCGAGCTATGCCAATTTGTACATGAGCCGATTGGAGGATGAACTCATTTGGCATGGCGCTTTCAGAGCGAACCTGGTCACATACAGTAGGTTTATTGATGATCTATTCTTTGTTTGGGATGGGGCTCTAACTTCAGTCACATCTTTCATTTCTTATCTGAACACTAACTTGTATGGTTTAAAATTTACACATATAGCTAGTCACACAGAAATTAATTTTCTCGATATAACAGTGTATATTGAAGATGGATATTTACAAATGAAAAATGACTGAAAAGAAGTGGACAAAGCCAATTTCTAAACTTCAGAAGTTGTCACCAACAACATTGGAAAAACGATATACCAAAAGGACAGTTCCTTAGATTAAGGAGGATCTGTTCCTCAGTTTCGGAGTACACAAGACATAGTGATTCCTTGAGGGAAGCCTTCCACACACAAGGATATCCATCTCCACTTGTGGAATCTACCTTCAGGGAAGCACTTGAGAAAAATAGAACTGATCTACTGCAAATCTAAAAGATTAATTTAAATCTAAATAGGGATACCAATGAAAATATAAATTTTGTTATATTGTTTTTATGTTTTTATGTTGGATTTGTTCTTAAACATCATCACATAATAATGTTTTAGATAAATCTAAGGTTTCTAGTTATGTGCAGATGAAAACCACGCAATTAAAATTATCAACACCTGTGGAGCAACCTTTTAATAGACACCTCAAGCTTTCTGATGAAACCATGTAGGAGAAATGCATAAGAGCGAGATTCTGAATACTTCCGCTGCCAGAACAAACTCCTTAATATCTCCTCCTTGATTGTGTAATATTTGGACCCTTTGAACACTATTTGGAACAGTGTACTGTTACTAGTCATCTACAGAGTTGTGCTGGCTGGCGTGCCAAGCCGCCCAGAGACGGGGATACGAAGTGGAAGGTCTGATTTTATCCACGAGCCTCCCATTATCCTCCCGTGGGAGTCTACCTTTAATCATCTCCCAGCATGAGGACTTCATAGCAGCAATACACAGAGACTTGCGCCGGCTGGCATGCCAAAGCAGCTTGAGAGACTGAGACGTTACAAGCGAGAGGTATTTGGAGCACATTATATATTTACATCAGATCATTTATATCCCATTAACATCTAAGTGGATAAACTACTTCAACGAACCTCTCCTAGCATCACAGCATACTCTGCTATAATTATTACTCCAGTCTTAAGCTGGCTCAGAGTTTATTCCTCAACTTCTCTACTTATCATCTATGAAATTTTTTGGAGGACATTCTGAAGAAACACATCACATCTCTACCTTAAAGTGCAAACCACTATTTCAATCTACTCCACTGGCAATTTATATTACTATCTTTCCAACACTGTGAGACATTGTTTCAACTTGCTGACTACAAATACTAAATAGGAATTACTTCTTAATCTACAAGTGTTCAGCTTCTACCAAACTATATTTACTATATATAGTACTATTTTAGGTCCAAATCCACCAATATTGGAGCTCTATATGTCCAAACATTATTGTGACAATACTGTGATAGTTTTTAAGGAATATATTTACATATGTGAAGATGAGAATTTAGATCAATTTGATTGCTTTGTGGCATAACTTTGGTACTTACTTCCTCAACTATCACTATCTAATACTTAGAGCGCTGATAACCATACCATTGAGTCTGTTTTTTTCTCTCTTAAAAGATCCAACCCATATATTGAAAATTGAATACTGAATATTGAAAATTCTGAGAGAGGTTCAATAGAAAGACAATTTTAGGTACGAGCGATGTTAAAGCCTTATACACATGTATAAATCATGAACAGGGGCTAGAAAGTGCCAATTCCCTACTACTACAACAACAACAACAAGAGCTACCAAGGGAACAGATCCAGTTCATTATAGAGGGGATGCAATATATACTTACCCACAATTACTTTTGGTATTAAGATCCGTTTTTTCCTTCAGGTACAAGGGACGGCCATGGGGACCAAGTTTGCGCCCAGCTACGCAAATTTGTTTATGAGCAAATAGGAGTTAGGTCACATCTGGAATCACCCCAAGTTTGGTGCGAGCTTGGTCCTATGGAAACGTTTCATAAACAACATCTTTTTCATTTGGGACGGCACCACCGAGGCACTGAATGAATTTACATCCTACCTAAATGACAAGTAGGGACTCAGTTACTTTTTTGGACTTGGATGCTTACATTGAAAATGAGAAAATTCATACAAAAACACATTTTAAACCGGTGGAATTGTTTTATTCTGGCATCCAGTAGCCATTACCACAATTGGCACACCAACATTCAAAAAGGACAATTCATCATACATTTAAAGAACAGGGAAAAAAATTAGACAACTATTTTCTAGAAAAACAGTACAAGAAGGAAAAAGTTGAGGCAGCATTTCAGGAGGTATCAGAGATGGACAGAGAGAAACTACTTGAATACAAAGGGGAATCAGACATTGGGGGGGGAGCCACACTTCCATTCCTAACCCAATATTCAGAACAGGCCTTGAATATTAAAAGATCATACAAAAACATTGGCACATCCTTTTAAAGGATGACCAGTTGAAGATTATCCTACCAGAGAGACCACACTTTATATATAAAAAGGCCCCCAACCTGAAACATAAATTAGTTCAGAGCGCAATAAGAAGAAACAAGGGAGGCACTGATACAACACAAAACAACTGGTTGGGAGGAAAAACAGGCTTCTATCATTGCCATCATTGTGTAGCCTGCCGGAAGACACATATAACGAGTACAAAACCTACTACTCATTTAAAAAAAACCAGGAAGCACAAAGATCTACAAAATACAGGACAAAATCACCTGTAACAGTAAGAATGTGATATACATGATCACGTGTCCCTGCAATATCATCTACATAGGCAGGACATGGAGGGAATTGAAAGTAAGAATAGGTGAGCATATTTGAAATATAACACTGGGAAAGGAAGCACACAGCCTTTCGGATCACTATAGGCTGCACCATAATAAACATCCCACATCATTGAGATTTATGGGAAATGAAAAGTTGAAACAGAACTGGAGGGGAGAAACAACCAGAAAACCCTTAACCAAATGGAAAGTAAATGGATATTTGACTTGGAGACCTTGGGCCTGATCCAGAGCTACGAAATTGCCCGATTTCGAGCGAGCGTACGACCGTTTTTTGCGTATTTTCGTACGAAAATTCGCACTGCGCATGCCCAGTATGACAGATTTGACTTGGAGACCTTGGCACCAAAAGGCTTAAACATAGACTTTGAATTAGCCTCATTTCTATAAGTCCACAATAGTGTTTAGAGCTAGTCCCCCATCTATTTAACAATCACCATATGCTTCCTTTCCCCTGTCACAGACAGAATCACTGGAAATGCAAACTTGAACTGTATTTGTCCATTGCACTATGAGTGCACCTCTACATTATTTGATCTTTGCATTAATAACAGCCCTTAGAAGTTACATATGAGCAGGATCCCCTCTGCAGAATAGTCACACATGATTAATACCTCTCCCCACATGATTCTGTTAAGTGATTATGTAGAATCATAAATATAAATAAGAATTAATATCAATGTAAATGACAACAAAATCATTCTTATCACTAAATAAAATTGCCGGGTTAGATCCCCCTAGATAGAGTGGGTACACCGTTCATTCCACTTTATTTGATTATCAGGATTAAACACAATTTATAGAGCAAGATTATGAGTGACCAATCAAATAGGAGGGTGGTCTTTTTAAATCCCACACCACACTGAATGTGTAATGACCCTGAGGAAGTTGGTTGACCTGCGTTGGTTTACAAACTGTATACCGCTGATGATGCTGAAAACGTGGCTACTATTGTTTTAAAAAGCGCTGTTTGGGGGGCGTGGCCTGGATGTGGAAGCGAGCAGACGCTTCTCTGCAGAGCTCCCGAGAATCGGCCTACAAACGGCACTTTTTTACACAAAAACACCCCGCTGGGCCCACAATAGTGTTTAGAGCTAGTTCCCCATCTATTTAACAATCACCATATGCTTCCTTTCCCCTGTCACAGACAGAATCACTGGGAATGCAAACTTGAACTGTATTTGTCCATTGCACTATGAGTGCACCCCTACATTATTTGATCTTTGCACTAATAATAGCCCTTAGAAGTTACATATGAGCAGGATCCCCTCTGCAGAATAGTCACACATGATTGATACCTCTCCCCACATGATTCTGTTAAGTGATTATGTAGAATCATAGGCATAGTTGTAGTATCGGAGACCCGCGCGACGCAGCAAGCAGCCTAAATCAAGTGACCCTAAATCCAAACCCTAACCTTAAATCCTAACCCTAACCCTAAATCCAAACCCTAACTTTAAATCCTAGCCCTAAACCTAACCCTAAATCCTAACCCTAAATCCAAACACTAACCCTAAATCCAAATCCTAACCCTAAACCTAGCCCTAAATCCTAACCCTAACTCCTAACCCTAAATCCTACCCCTAAATCCTACCCCTAACCCTAACCCTAACTCCTAACCCTAACCCTAAATATCTAAACAATATTATTTCATTCTGTATAAGTGCCTCGCACTTTTACCGCTGCGAGGCAGAGAAGACATGATCCCTCTGCCGTGCTGCTTGCTGCGTCGCGCTGGTCCCTGATACTAAAAGTATGCTGAATCATAAATATAAATAAGAATTAATATCAATGTAAATGACAACAAAATCATTCTTATCACTAAATAAAATTGCCGGGTTAGATCCCCCTAGATAGAGTGGGTACACCATTCATTCCACTTTATTTGATTATAGAGCAAGATTATGAGGGACCAATCAAATAGGAGGGTGGTCTTTTTAAATCCCACACCACAGTGAATGTGTAATGACCCCGAGGAAGTTGGTTGACCCGATGAAACGCGCTGGTTTACAATCTGTATACCGCTGATGATGCTGACAACGTGACTACTATTGTTTTAAAAAGCGCTGTTTGGACATTTATGTCTGCTACATTTGTGAGTAGAATTTCTGCTTCTTTATTCTACTTTTGTAATCTAATAAATATTACACTATATGAATCTATCACCGCTGTTCATATTTCTTCACCCACCGCCGAGAGCAACCCCCAGAGCAGAGGCTTGGAGGACTGCCAGCCGGAGGATCGGGAGGAGCCATAGCAACGGTAAACAAACAGCCGTCACTGAAGCCGCGAGGACGGACACACCACTTCATTCAGCAGCACGTGGAGGCACAGCTTCAACACAGCAAAGGAGGAAGATTGACCCGCTATAAACTGTGAGGCATCGAAATCTTATTTTTTCATTTTGGAGGAGAACATTTTCAGGGACTGAGTATATCCACTAATAGACTGTGTTCTACCACTCTGTTTACTATATTTAGACATTAATAGACTAAACGCATCCATCCTTTTCACTGTATTGAGACATCATTAGACTTATTTATTTAAGACCATATTAACCCACCTAGTGAGTGAGCGCCAGAACTGTTAATTCCCTCTTTTGGGAACCTTTCCGTGCATTACCCTATTTAAGCTGGTGGATAGCTTAGCTGGTTCAGGCTGCCCTCACAAGCACTAGTTAGGGATGTGGGGAAGTGCTCCTGTTAACTTTATGTACATTGAGTACATATATACCCTGATTTCAGAAAGCGCTACAGGCAGATGTACTATTTGTAAGTTGTCTTTATCATATCTCATAAATCTTTGCTATGTGTTTAAACTTCAATTGGATCGGACAATCGGGATTTATTTTTAATAATTCCATAACAGCACCAAAACCATTAACGTTACAAGTCCCCAGTGGCCTAGCAAAATAATACTGTCTCTCCAAGGGCCATACATTGGGAAAATGCAATTGCTCTAAAGATCCCAAACTGTTTACTAGGAGGATGTAAAGCAATGATGTGCTTTTAAATAGATTACAATAAAAAAGACTGGAAAATGCTTATTGCCGACTTAATCATTCATATGACCATTATGTAACATATTTGTGTACTTGTAACAGTAGTTGTTACAATTTAAACAGTAAATATAAACCATAAAATCAGATAATATTACAAGAATTACACTGGAATAGGCAATTATTGAACACTTATGCCTTGAATTGAGCTCATTTAATTTTGTATATATGCATATAAAATACCTTATCTTTTATCACAGAACTTTTCTTGAAGAAGCCCTGCAAGTACATTATTCTATATGCTTAAGACTAGGGGCCTGATCTAGAGTTTTGCCCCAAAGGGCCTGATCCAGCGCTACGAAAATTCGCAACGACGGGCGAATGCGAACGTACGCTCGTCGTATCAAGCTACACGCCCCCAGCACTCCCATAGTAAAGTCCCTGCTTACGGCGGCTATACCCTACAATTGTTCCTGATGCAAGTCTCCAGTCTTGATCTTGAATTCAGTCCTGCTGTTCCAGTCCTGCTGATCCAGTCCTGCTGATCCAGTCCTGTTGATCCAGTCCTGCTGATCCACTCCTGCTGATCCAGTCCTGCTGTTCCACTCCTGCTGATCCAGTCCTGCTTGGTCCAGTCCTGCTTGGTCCACTCCTGCCTGATCCAGTCTGGCCCGATCCAGTCTCAACCAGTATCACTCCAGCTCCACAGTATTCCAACCCGGATTCATCTACCAGCATCACTCCAGCTGCACAGTATTCCAACCCGGATTCATCTACCAGCATCACTCCAGCTCCACAGTATTCCAACCCGGATTCACCTACCGGCATTACTCCAGTTCCACAGTCCCCTAATTCGGACTCTTCACACCTACCAGTGTGAACCCTTGCTCACGGACTTGTTACCTACATCTGCACTGCCACTTCCCTTGGACCCTCTGCATCCCTCATTCCAAAGACTGACTACCATTGTTTTCCTTTTATTTATGTATGCACCCGTCCGTTATTAAATCTGCTCATTTTCACTTTAAACCATCGCAGTTGTCTCAATCCCTAAAACCCGGAACCGATCCCAAACACTCTTTGAACGTGACACTAGGAGGATGTAAAGCAATGATAATCTTTTCAAAAGATTACAATAAAAAAGACTGGAAAATGCTTATTGCCGACCTAACCATTCATATGACCATTATGTAACAGTTATATTTGTGTACTTGTAACAGTAGTTGTTACAATGTAAACAGTAAATATAAACCATAAAATCAGATGATATTACAAGAATTACACTGGAATAGGCAATTATTGAACACTTATGCCTTGAATTGAGCTCATTCAATTTTGTATATATGCATTTAAAATACCTTATCTTTTATCACAGCACTTTTCTTGCAGAAGCCCTGCAAGTATATTATTCTATATGCTTAAGACAAGGGGCCTGATCTAGTTTTACCCTAAAGGGAGTACAGCCAGATCCTCTATTTGATATGCTCCTTGACACTCCTTCACTCTTGGGGCCTCATTCATTAAACGCGATTTTACTAAAATCACGTGATTTTGAGCTTCAAAATCGCCAAAGGCGATTCACTAAGCTAAAAATCACGTGATTTTAGTCATTTTTTAATCGCAGGTTCGAAAATCGCGGTCCCAACTTTTTTCTATTACAAACATACAATGTTTGTAATTCACTAAATGCGATTTCACCGAATCGCGGTGAAATCGCATTGAAATTAAAAAACATGAATTCGCCTCTATAGAGGGGCGAATTTATGTTTTTTGGGCCGATTGCGACCATTAAAACACATGTCTGTATAACATGTGTTAACATGTGTTTTTTTGTTGAAAAATCCTAAGTTCGGCATGTCTGCAATGTGTAGGCATGCTGTAGTCATTGAATTACAAGGATCAGCAAAGGTGATCCTTGTAATTCTTTGTTTAGTTTACAGATACACTTGTATCCATGCCGAACTGCGCGTAGTGTGTGT
>WWET01006277.1:38955-49752 GCA_011038615.1 Limnodynastes dumerilii
AAGTAATAGCCTAAAATATTAGGCAGTCTAAATAGCAACAGTGAATGTTTTATTAAGCTACTGCATTAGTATAGCATGACCTTGCTATATTAAATAATCACAAATACACCGAACCACAGCATTTCATGTCTTCACAGGTAAAATGGTAATAAGTTGTACTGAAATAGTAAATTTTTCTGTGTTAAATGGCATAATTTTGATAAAAACTCTGCCATCTATAACCAGCAGCTGGAACGCAGGGATTTTACAAACAGACCAGCTCTTAATATAATAAATGAAATATGACAACTTGCAGAGGCCCATTCTCAAGTAACACAGATATTGTCTGTCCCCTGGTGGCAGTTTTATTTATTACTTTGTATTAAGTGATCACACTGTGAACTATTTTATTACTTTATGAGATATAAAAAAAGACATCTGTCTGTATTGCTTTTTCTCGTTATGTAACATACTGTATATCCCTCAGGAAATAACACTTTATGTATTTACTATCCAGTCTATTAGAGAAAGCTTATTTTTGTAAATGTATTGTTTTGAAGCACTTTAGCAAACAGCAAAATGATTTATTTGTATTAATTTATTATTTACGTATAATATACAGTACATGCTATACTCTTTTTTTATAACATTAACATTCAAATATATACTCTCCAGATGTGCCAATATAGTACAGTAGCAGTGTCAGCAAAAGTGGAGACTATGGTTTTGTTTTGTATTTTGAACTTTTTGATTTCTATACATACCCTTATCCTTATTTCACAGAGCACTGAATATACTGTATATTATATATATTTCTTGGTTGTGTTCTAGGCTTACAGAGAAAAAAAAATGTGGAAATGTTTTCTGGAGGCAGGTAAAGGCTGAGGAAGGGAGATTCTTCAACCCTCTGTGTCTGCTATTGTGTGTGTTTGCTGTTGCTGACCATACAGCTAAGCATATACGAATGCTTAAAAGATGGAAATCCAACTACTACAAATTAAGTACTGTTACAGGTGTTACGTTAAGCTAGTTGCCTCATTAGATAGACCATGGGATGCAGATTCACTTGGAGCTTGAAATCAGATCACCACCACTGCTTTCCGTGAATGCAAGCAAAGACCACTCCCCTTACACAGATGGACCTACGAATGGTGGACCCTACCTTAATATTTCAGTATCGTTCTTACACAGGGGTGTCATAACTTTTTTTGTTGGAGGGGGGCAAGAATTAAGCTCATCTAACCTTGGTGTGCCCCACCTTATTGTGCAATAGATATGATTGTGCTGCCACGAAGCATCCCCCCTCCATTTACAAGGGTTCCCATTGCCTCCCCCCTGTTCCTGGTGGTGCCCCCTTCATATTTGGGGGGGGCGAGATGCCCCCTTGTCTCCCATTCCAATGCCTATGTCCCCACATAATATAGGTTTGAAAGGCTGGATAGTACATAGGGGCTGCTCTTGCTATTTACCGTACTAAAAATACCTCCCATCTAGCGTGGTATAAATCTGGATCAATAGAAATGCAGGTGTGCGCTTGAGAGCAGAAAATGAACATTTTCTGATGTCGGTCCCCAGTTTTCTTGTGAACATTATGTAATTATACTCTTATCCTAAAACAGCAGCAAAAATGTATTTTGCCAGAGGAGTGTAATTCAAAACACAGTACATTAATATCAAAGATCCCAGAGATGTTGTTGTATTTTGTCATCACTAATGGTCCCCCACTCTTCCAATTTGCTAAGTATAAAAATTGGTAGTAGTGATGTTACTGATGGACCATAGGTCACTTTGATATAGTAGAATTTCATTGATTGTGGCTGATAGCTTACTGTTTCCTCATAACAATATATTTCAGCCTGTCAAACTAAGGATTCAGTTATAGGTTTCTGAGCAGAGTCATAGACATCAGGCATAAGGAGTTTATATAAAATTAGAATTAAAACAACCTAACAGATTGCAAGTAGTACACAAGTGTGGCTGGTGTGTATTTTATCATATCATTCTGGAATTAATTCATGAATACTGGCAGAATAAACCTATGTGCAGGCATAATGTATATTATATACTTACTATAGACAGAGGGAGAGAGGCAGATGGGAATATTAACTGATAATGAGTTATTATAAGCAACACTTTTGTTGCTTTTTAATATTTGTACTTTGTATATGTACAGAAATCAGAAGTTTTTCATGGTGGGACTGTTCTCAGTTCTAACCCTTCAGCCAATCATCTCTTTAATAGCATTTTGCTCTCCCCGGTTCATTTGGACCTTCTTGCTGAGCTACTCAACATGAGCTACCTTTCCAACTGCTATGCCACATACTGGGCCGGATTCAGCGCAGTAGCACTTTTTGCAGAACTCCGGCCTCAATTGCATTGCGGCCGGAGCTCTGAATCCGGCCCACTGACTGCAGCCAAATCCATGATAACTAGGAGCTATGGCACAAACCATAAGTTCTATGAAGGGTGGGTTCCTAAGCTTTTTAATATGGGTGAACCTGCAGATAGTCAGCCCTCCAGTCACTGACTTCCTGTTTCCCTTTCCTGACTCATGCCTGATCAGAAAACATGTTCATTTACTGCTCCCAAGACCTTTATAGTCTTGTACCAACATTTCCCTTTCCATTCTCCTATGAAAAAGTTTGAAGCAAGAGAAGAATGTCAGAGTTGTGTTTTAGTTCGACTGAAAATTGAATCTTGCTGGTTTTACCTTTTGATTACATACATCCAGTGCTTAGAAAATTTTGATTTACAACTCAGCTTATATACACACTTTTACCCTTAAAATATTGCACATTTTCCATATGCTAAAAGTGTGACTGTTGTATAATATTGCTTTATCTGTTAGAGCAATTATATATAGTTTTTTTGTAGTTTCACTCTTATTTTTAGATACACAGGGCTGGATTCACACATAAGTATTCGCACCTAATTCCCCGCTTCCCTCCTCCGCCCTGCCCCCCTTTTTAAGTGCCTAATGGCACTTACGAGTGCTATAGGGTAACCTTAACTACCCATTTCTTAAATAGGGAAAATACGCACGTAGATTCCCAGCCCTCTCTCCCAGCCTTATCTACATCCCTCCCCAGCTGACAGTGGTCCAAGGGGTTGAGAACCTGCTTTAGCTGATCATTTTTACATTTGCAGCCACTAATATTGCAGGTCCAAAATCCACAGACTTCCTCTAAAACCTACTCTTCTCTAAAAATAATATTGTAAGACTTGTGAATCAAGTGCGTTTTGTACATCTCTCATTAATCTTAGAATGTTCTAATCCTCCCAGATGTCATAACAATGGCAGTAATGTTTATTATTCTAACAATATAATTGTCTTTTATGTCTTAAAAAACTACTTAGTCTGACTGTTAAATAGCCATACAGGTTAATAATACTCAAAATTAACTGCTTATTCACATTTTGTCGTGGATTATTTTTTTGTATATAAAACGCTTTATAAACTCTTAACACTAAATGTCTCTTTTTAATGCAGCTAATCCACATAAGACTTATAACCGTGGTGAAAGTTTTACAATGCCTCATTCATAAACAAAACATATCATTTAGTACTTCATGCTGATTGAGTGTCTGTACATTGTAATATAATATCATGCCATTTGTCATAACATGACTTGTTAACAAGCTCCCTCTAGTGGTACCTCTATACCTACAGACTGCATAGATAGCTTAAAGGGCTCATGTAAAGCTTTAGTCAAGTCTGAACTGTCCAGCTGGTGGCATCCAAGGCTTATATTGATGCCCTATGACAGTTAAAGAGAGCTAAGAAACTCTAAATGTTTTATGATATGGTATTTGTTATAAGCTGTATTCGGCTTGCAATCTGATCTGGCACTAGTGTTTTACAGTGGTGTCCATTGAGAATATCATAAATACATAGGGCCGGATCCAGAACAACGTCCCTTGGTCTTAAAGACTGCATATACGCAATCTACGTAATGAAATGATACGTAGATTATGTAAAATAGTTACTACGCATGCGCAGTAACTGTCATCGGCATCTGACGGACGTATTTCCGCTGAGGGACGTTGTTCTGGATCCGGCCCATAGTTGTTAACAAATAATGGGCCAGATCCTAAACTACGCACGCTAGCGATTTTACGCTAGCCGCTGACGTAAAATCGCCCATTAGTATTTACTGCGTATGCGAGCGGCAGATGTTACACCATGTAACTCTGAACGTACATACCATCAGCGTAGCTGCGAATGAAGGAGCGGGTTCATCTATACGACAACTGTAGTTACGTTTGGTAGGCCGAGGGAGGCATTTAAATCATACAGTATGGGCCGGGTTAGGCAATTACATACATGAATCCATTACGTGCGTCAGTACTTACGCTATGATAAGTTAAGGTAAGATTTGGGAAGCGTAAAACGGCCAAAGTACATACGAGTGAGGGGAGTGTCTAAGGGAGTGCATTGAAACTACGCTAGCGTAAATACGCTACGCGATGAAACTATTAGTACAAAGTGCTTCTTTGACTTGTCTGGTGTTATAATAAAAAGTCCAAACTCTTGTAAAATAAAAATGTAAGTTTTTTGTGGTTATCTAGCTAGTAAATGGCTAAAAGTAACACTGACATGAGACTTGCCCAAAAATTGCCATTACAGGTCCCAGTGCATGGTTGAGGAACAAGCTTCAAATAACTGTTTAATAGAACCAATTAAGAAAAAGTATTTAACATTTTATTTAGGATGTGATCCTAACAGACCCTCTAACATGACCCAATCCATTAGGTACAATGTAATCCTCTCCTGAGCCTCCAACTGTTACACTCACCAGCAAAAAAAGGGAAAACTGACTGGAAAGCTCTAAACTCTAAAAGCGGGTCCTAAACCTCCAGCTGCAATGTGGAAAATACGATTTAAAGAGTAAATCTGGGTGCGCTATAATGTGGATTTAGAAAAAACAAGTCATAAGATCTGCACAGGGTAAAACAATAAAACATATGTAGCTTTCAGTCACTGTAACGTCCAGTTGATAGTAAAAGTTAAAACTTCTCTTGTTGTGCGCAATACAATGGGTCTGGGAAAACAGTGTCCGTACCTAGCACTGTAACCCGCTCTATGTTCCCAGGTAGCAGCAGTCCCAGGAATGCTGGATCTTAAGTTGGAACCAGATTTGAAGAAAAGGCGACACAGGTGGTTGGTGTGAGGACAGCTTCCCTCTGAATAAAACACTCACTGACGCATTTCGCTCAGGGCCCTTTCTCAGAGCAATGTGGGTGGGTGGATGGGGGCACCATTCTTACAGTCCCTGCCGAATAGCCCTGGTGAATAATTACTACTGATTGGCTATTAGAACATCTGTGCAGATTGTTAACAATAGTACTGATAACATATTAAATATAAATAACACAAAGGTAAATAAAACAAACATTGTATCACTACTTGAACATCTATATTGGGTCCATTCAACATAAAATTTTAAAACAACATTTTAATATGACATATCAAGAAAATAATATATTGTGAAAATGATATCATAGTGCAAAAGAGTCTCTAATAAAACTAATCAATATAAACTCATATGCAGTCTACAAGTATACACATAATGGGGTAGATCCAGAACTACGTGTGCCGTACGTTTATTCGCGTGTGCGTAAAGTTGTTACACTCCCCTCGGCACACCTTGCATGGACGTATTTTGTCAAGGTACGATGCCCAAACCCTACCTTAACTTTTTCACACGTAACAGCGTACGTCCGCTAACGGACGTATAGACTACGTGAATGTACACAGCTTAGCACGCCCATACTGTACACTTTAAATACCCCCCCCCGCCTCCTTCACGTATTGCAGACGTATTTTGGACTAACGTAAATTTGGCACGCCCACACGTAAGTATTTACTTGAGACATACGTGAATCACCCATACATTCAAAATTACGCTACTTGAATGTGCGTATTTTCTATGGTGCGCATGCGCAGTGCGTTCAAATCTGCGAATTTACGTCTCCGCCATGCGTAAAATCGCGGGGAAGCGTAGTTCTGGATCAGGCCCAATGTCCATAACACACAAAGGGGCTGATGCAGAGTTTGGAAGTAAGGGCAAAACAGGTGCAAGTGTACAGCTCCGATAAACCATTTTGCAATGTAAGGGGGTGCTCATTAATTAGAATTCATTTGCATGCAGGGAAAATACTTTACTTTTGCACATAGAACTCACACACTGCATAGCTTTGTTTAATCTGCAAATTAGAGTTGAGCTAAGAAACTTCACCTCACAATTCTAATTCTATTTTCATCATTTAAAGTTTCCTCTTCAGTTGAACATGGTTTCGTACAGGGTTACACTTACATCTGTTCTGTTCAGCCCCCAAATCAGAAAAATGTCTTCATCTATTTATGTCTACTATCTGGGTATGTAATTTGCTATTGGGCTTTCTGGATGGACTTCCCGTGTAATGAGACACAAATAGGACTCCATTCTCATCCATTGTATATAGAGTTAATGGCCCACATCGTAACAATTCCAGTCTTGTTGCTAATTGAATACTGTCTAAGAATCCCACATTTACCTGATCATTCTCAAACCAACTTGTGCTCTATATACTGTTTATCCAAAGAAAGGTTGTTAATGTTTGTCACCTGTGGCTAGATAATACTGCATCACATTTTTAGACCATGGTCCAGATCCAGACTTAAAAAAGGCGACTTGTGTATGCTAAGTGCTTACGCCATGCAAGTAATACTTCGCCGCGTAAAATCGCGGGGAAGCGTAGTTCTGGATCAGGCCTAATGCTCCATAACAAGTATACACATAATGCTCCATAACAAGTATACACATAATGCTCCATAACAAGTATACATATAATGCTCCATAACAAGTATACACATAATGCTCCATAACAAGTATACACATAATGCTCCATAACAAGTATACATATAATGATCCAAAACAACCTAGCCGGAGATGTAAAATCACTATTTTGTATGTACTGTGCATGCGCGTGGCAGATGTTATGGCACGTAACATCCTAGTATCAAGAGTGTAACTACGAACGAAGGGGCGTGCCAGCCATACAACACCTGTAACTCTGTTTCAAAGACGGGGTGAGGCATTTAAATCGTACAGTATGGGCGTGCTTAGTCGCGTAATATGTGCATAGTAATTACGATAGCGGAAATACGGAAATGGAACGTAGGTCTGGATCTACCCCAATGAGTGGATATAACATGTACAATAAATAATTAGGTGGCATGTTAATAACCAGTATGTACTCTGAAGCCTCAATATATGTCAGGGAATCAAATCCAAAATTAAAGGACAATTCCAATCTTACACATATCCAAAATAATTGATTAGGGAAAATGGAAATAAAACTATTAAAATAAAAATGCTGAAACAATAAATATCAATGTAATACATCATCTCTATGATTAATAGTGAGGAAATAAATAAATATATGATTGCACAAATCCTATATGCTTCAATTAACTGCTAAAATTTGTTCGATTCATGTGATGCATTAGTTAAAAAATATAGGATAAAATAACAGGAAAAAAATGAAGAAAATTACTAGATTGGCTTTAATAGGCTAATATAATGAAATGTAAAAAACTATTTGTCTCTGCAACAAACCATAGTAACTGAGCGTTGTAAACTGAGGAGCAGAGTACTTTGTATCTAATGGAATGGGTCATGTTGGAGGGTATGTCCTAACTTTGTAACATAGAAGACTTAGAAATTGTCATTGTCATTCTTCAATTTTGATAGTGTCTGAATAATATTTTTACCCATACTATATAAGATAATGCCCCTTCCAAAAACCTGCATCACACTAGGGGAGTGATAAGGGCAGATGTATACAGTATATACAGAATATACATGTCTTGTCCTACCTGCAACTGGGACCCCACCTGGATACCCAGAACCAGTGGTGGAAGTACCGGAGGCAATGGAAGTGCTGAGCTCCGGATGCTAACCCGAAGGGGGGCACTTCCATTGTCCCCCCTCTGTAGTGACCGGTCCTTGATTTGGCTTTTCAAGGCTCTGGTATTGGGCCCAAGCCAGTAATATAGCTATTACTGGCTATGGGCTTTCGTTAAAAAACATTAAACTTACCTCATCATAACAGTGCCATACCTCGCCCACTTGCCTCTGGGCACCTGGGCAGAACCCATTAACCATGATAACTATCACAAATAAGCACAAAGGATGAGTAATGTATTTTTTATTTATCATTTAATACAGACTTGATAAAAGGAATTACCAACTGAAATGATGGATTAAATGAAGGATTTAAATTGAAGGTGTGCCAGGGATTTGATTTTAATGCAAATAAATATGACATTTATCCAGTGCGCTCACCACTATTTAATTTATTTAATTATTTCAGAGGGTCATTGGATAATGGTCATAAAACAAGCTCTTAATCTAAATAAATAAAGACACACACACACACACACACACACACACACACACTACAATATATTATGGCTTTCAATTAAACAACAACCATATTTAGTCATGCTTATTAATAAAATTAATGCTTTTATTTTTACAGAAGTGACTCCTATTTATCCTATGAATTTGCTGGTCAATTTTGCATGTTTGATATTGGTTACCACATGACAGAGAAACTCCAAGTTTTGTTATTCACTATTAATTTCACTAAGGGATAAAACACCAGGCATTTTAATCATTCTGTTAACATATTTAAACCCCTTAAACTGCCGTTTACATTTTTCAACTTTTTTGGTTCAGAAAACATTAATACAAGACCACTTTATAACGTTATCTATAAATGTACAATACACATTAAGATAACCCTCGTAAAAGCGTGATGACATAAATAGTGATATTGGTAGTTAATGGGTTAATGTAATGTAGAATTTAAGGCAGAAGGGGAAAGAGGATTAAGGCTTTAGACAGGCAGAACCTATAAGAACAGAGGTTTCAAAAGAGGGTTAGCCAATAGGACATTATGGACACTATGGAATATGGAGAAGAGTTTGTTTCTAGGCTAGAAAGGAAAGTGCATAACACAGGTACTTCCTTTCACTTTCAATCTTTTCCACTTTCCATCCCTATGTATTTAGTGCTCAGGTTGGTGCTCTTGGTTGTGTGGTGCCTGGTTTACAGTTAACTAACATGGTTTTGGGGGTGGTGAACTTCCTCCCCAGATGTCATGCATTGAGCCAAATGCCGGTTTGAAAATGGACCACACCTGACTGAAGGTGCGAAGTCTAACTTCAAGTCAGGAGTTCACCAGAGTCCCTGATGGTGGGGATGGACTTGGCCATTAGCAAGTGACAGGTTGATGTCCTCTGGACAGCTGCACAAATGGTGGGATAGTGGATGGGCTCCAAGGAGTACAGAAGTAGTCTAAACAGATACAAGAGGCACAGCTACCACCAGAGGGGTACAATGGTAACTGAAGTATAGGTTGTATACTTGAACCAAGGAGTACAGGAACCAAAGGCACAAATAGTAAAAGTAACCAGAGATACCAGAATTGCTGGAACTGGAGACACAAAGAGTAGACAGATAACTGGAACTGACAACATGAGAGATGACCAGTAAACAGGGAGCCAGAACACACGAGCAAGCTCAAGGATGCACGTCAGCAGGCGAAGGAAAGTTGTTGCTCTGACAAGGGGGCATAGCCAGTGAGGGGTATAAATTACACAGCTGAGCAGTAAGTTCAGAGAACAAAATGAGAAGCACATGAGTGAAGAAGGGCAGAACAAAACCAGAACGTAGACATCAGCAATGAATAATGTAAACTAAAGAAAATGCCATGTTTATGACACCAGGGCTGTAACTAGGACTATGAAAGAGGGGCAGTAACCCAGTGCACAAAGCTAAAGTGGGGTGCCAGTACATTCATTTTTAAGGTTAAACTGATTACTAATGGGGTGCCATTTTTTCTTTTTGACCCAGTTTAAAAAATTCTAGCTATGGTTCTGTTTTAAGTGCAAAATATAAATAACAATGATGTTTTTACTAGGTATATATTTTGGGTTCCGTTGGTTACAGTTGAGGACTTAAGGGCATTAAATGTTATCCTTTTACAAATGATCCTTACTGAATCCAGACTTAAGTAAGTGCTTGAAATTAGTTACTCCTGGGCTAAACCATGTTGATTGCAGGGGAGTCATATTTCATCTGTTGCAAACAGTATTAGAGTTGAGAGGTGAGGTTTCCTATTCCAAGTCTAAATAATAATGTGATAGTAAAGCTGGTCAGTATCTGTGTGCAGTAAGCAATTCAAAGATATATCCCTGCGTGCACAGAATACAATTAACTTGACTTCCCCTGCAACCAACATGGTTTAGCCCAGGAGTAACTAATTTCAAGCACTTACTTAAGTCTGGATCCAGCACTTAGTGTAGAATTCAACGACTTTCACTTGGTTAATTAGTTTCAATTTGCAAAACTCAGAAAAGTTTAGTATTACAGAATATTGGGCCTGATTTAGACTTAAGAAGGAGCTTGAAAATAAGAAAGGAAAGTTACTCCTGGGCTAAACCATGTTGATTTCAGGGAAGTCATATTTCATCTGCTGCAAACAGTATTAGAGTTGAGAAGTGGCGTTTCCTAGCCAAAGTCTAAATAACAGTGTAAAAGTAAATCTGGTCAGTATCTGCGTGCAGTAAGCAATTCAAAGATATATCATAGAAACATAGAAAGTGACGGCAGATAAGAGCCACATGGCCCATCTAGTCTGCCCATTTGTTTATTCAAAACTATACTGACCCTAGACCCTATTTACCCTCAATTTGGGTTACAATTTAGGATACCCTTATATTTAACCCAAGCATGTTTAAATTGTTCTACTGTATTGGCCTCAACC
>WWET01006277.1:54054-67480 GCA_011038615.1 Limnodynastes dumerilii
TTGACAGGGCTCGATCCCATCAGCTGGCGGTGGTTAGACCGGAAGGGGGTGTGTACATCCGTTACTCACCCCTATATCCGGGTCCCACGCCAGCTGATTAGTTGAGCGCTGCATCCCTTGAGAAAGCCTGCTCGGCGAAACGTACGTTGGGGTAAGGGGGAACCGATGTGCACTTCGGTGAACCCGTTGTTTTTACACTGCAACCTTGATTTTTATGTACTATATTCATATTCCTATGTGAGTAGCCTCTGCTACCTCTACCTTAGGGTGCTACACCCCCCGCTTCTATTATCACTGCAGTTACTACATGATTTCTTTGATGATTATATATACACTTGAACTTGCATGTATTAAGAGCGGGGTTTTGGGCACTTTCAGTGTAGGCAAGGGTCAGTTAAACCCCCTCGTTTGGGGGTGAAGATCCACCGTGAGGTGGCAGGCACAATATTAGGGAACAACATTATCTGTATTACAGTGTAGGGAGCGTGTACATCGAAGTGGACATTTTCTCCAATCACCCTTATCATACTTAGCTCCTTACTGCTGTTCTTCTCTGTTTATGCCTCACGATATTTGCTACACATTGGCTCTCATGCATGATGTTTAAATGGTTTGATTACTCTGCCTGGGCCCTTCATTAGCAAGTCTTATATGTGTAGTCCTCACTGCCTCCAAATTTGGAATTATTTTACCCCCCGCTGTGATTATTGTAATCATCATATGATTCCTATCAATTTCTTTACGCATATATTCACTCCATAATGTTGTATTGAATAGCGGGGTATTGGGCACTCACAGTGTAGGCAAGGGTCAGTTAAACCCCCCTATTTGGGGGTGAAGATCCACCGTGAGGTGGCAGGCACCACATTAGGGCACAAATCCATTGCAATATCTTTTAGTGTAGGGAGTCCTTGCATGTGGAGTGGATATTATTTTCAATATTTTTTGCCATACCAGGCTCCTTACTGTTGTTCTGTGCTGATGGACACGCTATATACTAGATATCAATAGGTTTCCTCATTTTGTTTCACTTTTATATTTCGCCTTTTATCAATTAATTCATTAAAAGTTACGTTTTATTATCATATACTTTAGTTGTTGTTGCTCTTATAATCCCACATATACATGTTTCTCTACTACTTTGTTGTTACCCAACTTGGTGTGCTCCTACAAGCGGTCTACCTTTCCTTGACTCCTCAAGGTTTTTTTGTTTTTTTGCACAACTGGAACCTTCCTGCATGCATTCCTCACCATAGTCCACCCAGTACGTTTCCTGGGAACTCTCTGAGACAATGGTGGCATCAAAGATGCAGACATCCTGCATATCTCACCTTGCATCCTAGCTATCTCATCAAGCAAAAAACACATACTCTGACAGATTGGACAACACCTGAGTTTCCAAATTGTCTCACGCAAAACAAAAGCATCACACCCACTGCAATGCACCAGAGCAGACATCCTAAAAGGTTTATTTGATTAAAAAATCAGCAAACTTTGCTTTAACAACAAATCACACAATGACTTTTAAAGGGGCCCAAATCCAGTTTAAACTCCAGTTACAACTCCAATATGCTTTGAAACCAATGCTTAGAAATCCAGGCTATGAAATTCAGGCAGGTTATATCCCTGCATGCAAAGAATACAATTAACTTGACTCCCCCTGAAATCAACATGGTTTTACCCAGGTGTTACTTTCCTCACTTAGGACCGTATTCAGAGTTCCGTCAGTGAAAAGTTCGCAAATATACGCACGGACATTGTTGACAGAGACTTACGAGTCCCTCGAGCTCTCTTATCTATACGTGGGATTTTACGTGCATATAATACTTAGGTACGTGTGTATCTAACTAAGCATGCCCTCAAATGCTCATTTAAATGCCTCCCTTCACCCACTTTCACGTATCTTTCTCCGTACTGATCACAACCTCGCTCCTCTGCACGTATGTTCCCAAGTGCAATTCACAAGTCCTTGCCTAATGGACTTCCAGACGTAAATTCAACTAGATAGCGTAATAAAGTTACTACGCATGCGCAGTTGATCCGATCCTAAAAATACGCACGGAACTACACGTGAAAATGGATCTCTGAATTCGGTCCTTAATTTCAAGCTCCTTCTTAAGTCTGAATCAGGCCTATTGTCTTGAATTTTGTTGTTTTCATACCAACAGTATGACTTAACTACATACATAAATAATAGGGAGGGTTGGAGGTATTTTTGTAATCATTTAATACAACCTTGGTAAAAGGAATTATCAATTGAAATGCTTGAATAAATAAAGGACTTTAACAGTAGTTGTTGTGGTCATTATGTCATCTGATTATTTGTACTTGTAGTGGATATTTCTGCTTCATTGAACATCCAGAATGATACTGGTGCATTTCTGTGCCAACTGTGTCTGAAAAGATTGTTATGCTAGCACTGACCCATGTATATTAGACAGTCATCAGACAGTCATCTGATTTCATTTTCTTGTTGATCATTTTATTTACATATTTTTGTCTTTTTAACCAAGCGTTATGAACAGAGTATATTACATAGATGCAAAGCACAAAATCAGACAGATATGGTGAATGATGATGGAGTTATTGCTACAAGTATACAGTGTGATTAATTGTGATAGAGACCATAGAATAAATGCTGGGGAAAAACACAAGTACTTGGAAAAGGCAGAATGCCCTAGAGAAGAGAGACCTATATATAGTCACAGCACAGATGGGGCAATTAGTGCTGATGGGATATTAATTGATGCAGTACTGGATGGTAGAAAGCAAGCTGAAGAAATCATGGTGGAAGGGAGGGAAAACAATAACAGAACCTGGGTGTAATATTGTAATTCACAGACAACACTTTTATTTTATAGGGCTCCATTTACTATTTAAATTTTCTAAAACGCTCATTATCACCTGAAAATAAACATTTTAAAAGTTACTAAAGTGCATTTGCCATTGAAATCTTTGTTTCCATGGCGATGCACAAACACTTCATAAGGCTTCGGCGGCCCGTTGATCTTAACGGCAGTGAAGGAAAATATGACGCCATCTGAGGATGGCGTTATTGACTTCATGCCAGCAATCTCCCCATATTCCCCTCTTTTAATCCCCCCAATAGCCATTATTAGGGGGAGGGAAAGTGGGGTATGTGTGAGGAGACCGTTGGTATGAAGTAGCATGCAGTCATAAACAAAAAAAACAAAAAAAAAAGTTAAACATTAAAATAATATTAAAAAAATACAAAACTCACCTGTCCGGGAGACGCTTCCGACTTAGAAGACTCCGGCCCCGATATGAAGACCCTGCGCATGTGCAGTGGGTTTTCATATTTGGGCTGAAATTTTCGAAGTGCCGCTGTGAAGTCTCTGCCCATGCGCAGGCACTTCCTTCGATATGAAGTGCCTGCGCTGCGGGCAGAGGACTTCAAGGGACCTCGCCGGAGGGGTGAGTATTTGTAAATTTTAAAGGGGAAGCTGCCAGGCTCGCCGCGAACACAGGCGAGCCTGGAGCAGCTTCCCTTCGGGGGAAATTTTATTATTTGTAAATATAGCCCAAAATGTCTTACGTCATTTACATTAGTGGGCTCTAGTGAGCGTTCTAGTGTTTATGACATCATAATTACTATAAAAGGGTGCCCTCTAGTGTCCGAATGGTCATTAGTAGCGGTGCCTAAGAAGAGGAGGGAGCATGTTGTCGGGGCAAGTGCCAGAAGAGGCCGAAGAACAGAAGGAAGGACCTGAACATCTTCTTCAAGCAAGCGGACAAGATTCTACAAGCAACTGGAGAAGAATTACTTAAAAGAAAGAATAAACTACAAGCAACTCTTCCCAAGAATGATGACAGCTAAACGGTGAGTCCGAAAAAAATTTTATTTCAGTATGCAACACACTAAAGTTTATCAGAAGTGTATTAAAAAACAGTGTGGCCACCTGTATTAATTTTAAATGGTATGGGGAAATGTAATATATTGTTAATGTTTTTTTTGTTCACACATGTATGTCAATGTTTATTATGTATGTTTTTTAGACAATGTTTTTTTTATTACATTTTTTTTCACCGTCTAGAGTGCAGCATGCTTAGAAGGCTTAACATGCTGACACTGATATTAATAAAAGTCTCAGCAATGCTGAGCCCTGTAGTTTTATCAGCGCAGTCATGCTAAGCCTTACAACCATGCTGCGCTTCCTTTTTTATTTTATTTTTAGGCTAAAAGCAAGAGATTTTTCAATTTACCCCTTGAAAAATGGATGCATATCGACGGAGAGTGAAAATCGCATTTAAAAATCGTCTGTTAGTGAATCCTCCGATTTTATTTAAAAAAAAATTGCGGCGTGACCAATCGATTTCAAATCGCTTGCAAAAAGAACCTTTAGTATATATACCCCATAGACACACCCCATTATATAGATAGAAGCTTACTAAAGACTACAGATGGCCCTTTATTTTCTGAGGTCTATTTTGATTTAACTTGCGCACTTTGCATCTGTAAGTGGGTTATCAGTATTAGGTCTAGATCCGGCCCCTTTTCTTTATTTTTATTTTTATTTTACTTAGCTCTAAATAGTATATCAACTGCATTTATTTTTTAAGTCCTTAGCAGCAAAACATAATGATATCCAGAGTCCCATAGTATAAGAGAAAAATAGTTTCCTGTATTGCTACAATGGGCCTGATCCAGAGCTAAGTAAGTACGGCCAGCGTAGCTCTGGTGCACTCCCCCTGTCACTCCCCCTGTGTGAGCGCAGTTACACACAGTCACGCCGGCTGAAGGCTACCCTAACTTCAGCCGGTGTAACTGTGTGTAACTGTGTGTAACTACGCTCACACAGGAGCGTAAAGAGTCTAACCCATCTCTCCCCTCCTAATTACCCTCCCTCCCCCACCCAGCTTCCGTAACTACAGCATAGTTACAAAGCTGCCTGCCCCTTTGTCCGTATCTACGCTGTAGTTACAGACGCTAGCTCCATGGCTCACAGAGCCATGGGTTACGCCGGGCAAAATATGCCCGGAACATGCGCAGAACGGCATTTCTGCCGCTCTTATGCATATGGCCGCCGTAAAAACGACTGCGGTCGTAGGGCTGGAACAGCCCCAATGTCTGCTATATGGAAATTTAATTTAGATAGAGACAAATTCTTGATAGGGGAGTTTATTCCATTGACATTCAACATGAAAAACCTAACCATGATCTATTATGTTTCTCACATAGTGAAAGGGAATGCAAAGAATGAGCCACCTACTATTATTTAAGCTTCTCCTATTATAAACAACATCTGCTATCTTTGCTAAACTAAATTTGTGGAACAACAAAAGTACAATATTATAAAGAAGTTGGGAAAAACAGTACTGACCTGTGTATCTGGCTTCTGCTTTTGCTGCATAGTATTTAAGGCACTTATCTGTTTGTTGTACTTTTGGGTAGGAATAGTAGCATATGCTAGGATCACAGATAGTAATGCAAGAGATCTTACACAAGCCACTTGCGTAAATCTCCTGGCTTGTAACATCTACACATGCATGCTCCAGATGTTACGCCATGGATCTTCATGAGGACGGGGAGATCCGTCCAAAGGGGCGGGGCTTGCCTTCAGCATGGCAAAACCCCACCCCGGGGGTGGTGATTGCCATGCTAAAAATGCAAACGAACAGAGTAAAGCTTATTTGCACGGATCTGCGATCGTACGGATGAAGACCCATGCAATAAACTTAAGGTTTGGGTTGGGCACATGAAAGTGTCCATAACTCCAATGTCAGAGGGAAATGACAGGGGAGTTCACTCCTAATAACAGACCCCTGCACGTACGGAAAGCATGCGGGGATCTGAACCTGGTTCATAATTCTTAAGGTTACATGGTCTGATCATGGTTCAATGATCTACAGCGATCTAGGGATCTAGCAATCAGCAGGATTTCATCCATGGTGTCTTCCAAACTATTTATTATCCTCTCCTGGGGCCAAAATGGCTCTATATGAAGCCATATCCTCCTACCAACAAATTAACACTCTTGGGGCCAGATTTACTAAGCTGCGGGTTTGGAAAAGTGGAGATGTTGCCTATAGCAACTAATCAGATTCTATCTCTCACTTTCGTTTTGCATACTAGAAAATGTCAGCTAAAATCTGATTAGTTGCTATGGGCAACATCTCCACTTTTCCAAACCCGCAGCTTAGTAAATCTAGCCCCTGAAGTTATTAGCATTCCAAATAAGTGTTGCTCATATAGGGCCGTATGCAGAGCTCCGGCCACATTGCAAAAACCGCGTATACGCAATCTACGTTGCAACAAGTAACGTAGATTCCGTTACAGAATTACTGCGCATGCACAGTAGAGCATATCGGAAAAGCTCTGCATACGGCCCATAAAGCTTATATTAGAGGAATTGTCATACTGACTGGAGCAAGATGGAATGAGAAGCTTATTTAGCTGCCCAATAAGAACCGGAATATAAATTTACCAGCATTGAAATGCAGAATCAACAATCTCCCTCTAAAATGCTTAAAAGGGAGCTACAGGAAGTAGACAAAGCTGCAAAAACTCCTTTTAGATAAAACTCAATCTGTTCTTAATAGATTAAATAAAAAGATTCTGTGTTGTAGGCAGCAGAGCAAAGTAGCTTCTCTAACAGAAATTGCATAATTTACAAACCACAAATAGGATTAAGTGTCTACACAACCAACACAGAAACCCGATATATATATAATTCAGCTATTACAGCTAACAGTTTTGCATTCTATTATGCTCGGCTATATAATTTTAAATAAGATTGAGCTGTTTCCCAACCTTCTATAAGATCAAGGGTCATATTCAGAGATCCGTCCAAAGATGGGGCCGCAAATATACGCACGGACGGAGCAAGAAACACCCACCAAAACCTTAGACTTAGACCTGCATAGACTGGCATTAACTTTCCGCTGCCATTTAGGAGCGTATGTGTCTTCCGTCCAAAGATTATTTGTAATATTTATAATCGCACCTACTTTTCTTCATTTAAATGCCCCCGTCCTTTTCTATGTAAATTCCTAGGTGCGTATATTTCCGATCGACTTCCGCGTGTATCTACCTACGCCCGCTTGCCAAGTCCACTCGGAATGCATTTCAGTCCATCCGTAATGAACATCCATGCGTATAGTCTACAGGAACAGCATACAAAAAATTACTACGCATGCGCTGTTAAAACGTACCTAAAATACGCACAGAAGTCGCCGCTAAAACGGATCTCTGAATACGGCCCCAATTCTTTTGTTTCTTAATAAATTATATTTACATCTATCTTGGTTTATATGCCCAACCAGCAGCTAAACGTTTTAGTGATGTATTTCTTTCTTCTAACGACACATGACAGGGATGTCCCCTATGAACTATACTTTTTTGTTACGTCTATAGAAACCCTTGCCCATACTATCAGGACATTGGGGCTGATCCAGAGCTACGCTGGCCTGCTGTCTGTAAGTACGGCCAGCGTAGCTCTGGTGCACTCCCCTTGTCACTCTCCCTGTGTGAGTGTAGTTACACACAGTACAGTACTACCCTAACTTCAGCCGGCATAACTACACTCACACAGGAGCGTAATCTATCAAACCCAGCCCTTTCTTCCTAATTAACCCCCCGCTGTAGTTACGGACGCCAGATCCACGGCACCCAGAGCCATGGATTATGCCGGGCAACAGCTGCTCGGCGCATGCACAGAACGGCAGAAATGCCGTTCTTACACATACGGCGGCCGTAGGTCTGGATCAGGCCCATTGGCTGGATTTACAGATTTTACTATATGTCAAGTCATAAACAAAATCTGTCTATTTACATAATTGTAGCAATGTCTTCAAGAATAAATCTGAGGTCCTTCTATTGTATTTATCATCTTGCCGTCTTTAATATAACAATTCTTCAAGACTCTGTGGGCCAGATCCAGACCTAAGTTCTGTTTACATACAATCATGTGGCGTATTTACGCTAATGTAAGTACTATGCACTCCCCTGGGCACTCCCCTCGGTCGTACGTAATTTACTTGTTTTACGAGTACCAAACCCTACCTTAACTTTTCCAAGCGAAAGTATGTTCGTACGGAATGGATTAACGTACGGAACGGCCTAACTTGGCCCATACTGTATAATTTAAATGCCTCCCTCCGCCCACAAAGCGTATTTTCGGATGTCGTATGGATGACCCGCCCCTTCGTTCGTATTTACGCTGATGGTACGTACAATCAGTGTTATGTTGCTTAACATCTGCAGCGCACATGCGCAGTCCATACAGAAAAGGCGCTTTTATGACAGCGGCTAACGTAAATATGCAAACGTACATAGGTCTGGATCTGGCCCAATGTAATTGTTTCGCCTATTTGACAAAGATAAGAAAAGTCATGATCCCATTCATTTGGAAACAACACCCCCACCCCCCACTGCTGTATGGTGAATAGTCATTTGACTTTTACAAAAGAAAAGACAGGGGACTTTAAACTTCTTAATTTAACTTCTACAAATAAGAAGTTTTCTGTATGTCACAATGCATCAATCACGTCAAGCTTCATTCTAGATTTCTTCATAGGCTGTATCTAGTACTAGACAAGCTTCATAGTATGTGGTCTACATGTTCCATTTTCTGTTGGAGCAGTTTGAAGATACAGGCAGCATAATTCAAATGTTTTGCCCATTTACACAACATTTTGCGATTGCCATTTTCAATCTTTTATCTGTAATTCTAAAGAAATCAGTTACAATTAATCACTCTTTTGCTCTTTTATATTTGTACCTTTTAACAATTCCAAAAAATAAGAGCTGGATCTTAGTCCTTGTCCCTATTGCTACATGAGCTGCTCTTGCCCACATTTAGAAAAAGATGATACTTCCATCTCAGAGGTAAGACCATATCTAAGACTACTTTTCATTGTAAAATGGAGACCCTGAAAAATTCCCATCAGTTTTTCCCTATACAATCAAATGGTACATATGGCTTGTATATATTGTAGAACAAGCTTTCTGTCCAATCATGGATTAACTGTAAGAATGCTTTCTGTAAAGTATTTAGACTCTTCCTAAACCCAGATGTTAAATGTTAGATTATGATCCATCAATATTAAATCATATGTTAATGTTTATTATGTAAATTAGAACAAATAGGAATACAAATGAATGATGAACACCTATCACTCATGTTTTTGTAAAGTAGATTTCCTGAGTTTTAAACAACTGGGTCCCTGTGGCCTTTGCTCAACATAGGTGACATAGGTGACAATTTTAAGGCAGTCATTAGAAAATGGACCGGAAATGACTGCAAATAGAGGTCAATGAGATAAATGTTAGTGTAAGAATGTAAGATGCGAGTATAGTGTGGAGGAATGCTATAATGCAGGGGTCCTCAACCCCGTCCTCAAGTGATATAATGAGTAGCACCTGTTGATCTTCTCACATATGTCAATCAGTAATGAGCACATCTGTTCTCCAGCAAGGAGACCTGGAAATGTAATTTATATAAAATAATAGTAAAGGCTGAAAAAGGCTGAAACGCGTTAGAATTTAAAGGAAAGGAGTGTTGTCTTGAATGAAGCCGCTATCGGGAAGATTTTTCTTTTATCAATGACTTTGACTTTTCATCTCATCCTCTGTCTCATCATATGTCTCTTATTCAGTTCAGTTTGTGTATAAGTTTTATATATATTTATTAACGATCCTTATTAAAAAAAAATTTTTTATTTTTGGGTCCATTGCTTTCTTACTATACCAGTATGGGAAAATGAACTACAACATAGTGCTGTGAAGGGGGTCTGCAACTTAGCCCATTATCGAAAGGACACAGAATGGATCTTTTGTAATCAAGCTTTTTAGAATGCTGGGACATTACTAACATATTGAAGTGTGTTAGATTTATCATATTGGACCTGATTCAGAATTACGTACGCATTACTAAGAATAGTAAGTTACGTGATTTTCAACTGCACATGTGCAGTAACCATTTGTGTACGGATCTTGCTAACGCAAATTGCGTACTTATTATTCCGTTCTGAAATTACGTCCGTCCTCATAACTTAAGAAGACTGGGAGGAACACGGAATTCTAATTATATTTCAAGGCGTGGTTATTAACTTGCGTGCTGAACTTAGGAAATAGGTACTGCGGATCTTAAGGTAGTTTTACAGTTGCGGATGTTGCAGTAGGTTTTCATATTCTGTACTTAACTTAAGAACACATGACTTTTGTAATTTGAGGCTGTAAGCTTTCATAATTAGATTACATTCTGCATCTGTTGTTAATTACACCAACACTTTAGAAACTACTCATAGGTTAATAAACAATTCAGTATGAATGAGATTTCTCTGGTAAAATGTTTTGATATGTTTGTGTATTTATGCGATATGTAACTCTTGTTTAGTTTATTAATTATTATTATTTTCTGTACTTTCCGTTCCTTATTTCCGTACTTATGTTCCGTGCTTTCTTAAGTTGCACACGCATTTGGAACGTAATTCTGAATCAGGTCCATAGTGATTAAAGTAAAAGGAGGCGTGCCTGTACAGCCTCAAGGAGAAGTGGATGGGGGAAGGAATTTAGATTAGGTAGGGAGGAAGGGCATAGCAATGTCTGTGCATATTTTCCCAAAGTACATAATTGAGTGTGTGTGTCTATGTGTATATATATATATATATATATATATATATATATATATATAGTATACCTGCATTTTCTTTATCAGTATATTAAAAACAAAAATAAAATATACATTAATGAATTGGTCACATCATAATGTAAGTTATAAAATTTGAAAACATTGAAATATATTGGTAACAATAATAATAATAACAATAATAATTGTAGAGTAACATGTACAGTTTAAAAATTTCTACAAATATTACATGTAGGGTTCACAATGATTTACTGTTGTTACTTGATTAAATAGCAATAATAGACAGCTCAGCATCATGTGCAAATTACATACTCAACATAGGTACGCAGAAAATGTCCGCGCTTAAAATATGCACGGACGCAATTTAATAGTGGGTGTTCCTATTATTTTCCGTGCTCGTTTGCGTTCCTTTTTTCCGTACTTATGTTTCGTGCGTTCTTAAGTTGCGCGCACATTTCGATTGTAATTCTGAATCAAGTCCATTGTCTCTGATTACACCTATTGTGCACTGCATTATTTAAGGTTATTAAGGTACATTTTTTGTGTTGGTTTTACCTGGAGGTCGTCCAGTGTGTGTAGCTTTCTTAGCTGCAGTCTGTGTGCAGGTTAGAGATCGGTTACAATCCCTGCAAAGAAAGCCTGATTTCCTAAATAGGGACATCCAAAAGTTCCTTTTTGGATTTCCCTATTTCGAATACCCCTTTAGTTTAGATTTTTTTATTTAGAATGGGTGATTATGCTGATTGGCATACTCAACCATTCTGTTTCGGAAACGCCGCCACTGCTACTGCAGGACCTGGACTATGGGAAAGGTGAGTAACCTCTCCAGGGTTAGGGTCAGGCTGCGGGGAAGGGAGGGTTAGGGTCAAGCTGCAGGGGAGGGAGGGTTAGGGTAAGGCTGCGGGAGATGGTGGGTTAGGGTCAGGCTGTGGGAGATGGTGGGTTAGGGTCAGGCTGGGGAGAAGGGAGGGTTAGGGTCAGGCTGCGGGGAAGGGAGGGTTAGGGTTAGGGTGATGGAAGGGGAGGGTTAGGGTTAGAATTAGGGGAAGGGTTGGAGTTGATTTTGCCACTTACCTTTCGGAGCACTGTGTTTGGTGCTCCGTGGATCGATTGCTATGCGTCATTGAGGCAGCTCTATTGAAATAGAGATGTTCTTTCTGGGGACCCACAGCCGGTAGAGATAACCCTTTTTTAATTTGAGATGAACAACTTTCATTCAGACATTCAGGTGCATTTTAAATTTAAAACCTACTGTATAGTTCATTTACTCTACCCCGTAAAATGTCACAGTGGGACTGATCCAGAGCTGCACTTGCACCTTTTTTAGGTACAGGTGTAGACCTGAGCAATACCAAGTCGAAATAGAGACAGCTGAAAATTAGCCTTCAGCATCCTTATGTGATTTATTTAATTACTGTTTATGTCCTGCTCAGTTTAATCTCATTTACTTCTTGAACGGGGACAGCAAGACTGTCATTACTACATGGGGGTCATTTTAGATCGGTACAAATTGGTATAAATTATGCCTAAGCATGCTGAGATATGTTGTTTTTCAACACCTGGGGCCAGATTTACTAAGCTGCAGGAAAGGAAAAGTGGGGATGTTGCCCATAGCAACTAATCCGATTCTAGCTCTCAATTTTCTATTACATACTAGAAAATGTTAGCTAGAATCTGAGTGGTTGCTATGGGTAACATCTCCACTTTTCCTTCCCGCAGCTAAGTAAATCTGATGATCGTTGGTTTTACACCTAATTATCAGTAAAAAAAACAGGTAAATTTTCTCTATTGCTCGATCCCTTTTTCGGGGCCATTACAAGAGTAGCGTGACCAGGGCCACATTTGGATAGGGGGGTGAAGGACTTCCGGGGCTTATGTTGCCTGTCGACACTCACCTTATTTTTCTATATTCTACTGCCGATACTTGCTGCTGGATAACTGTAGCAGGCTGCAGAACAACTTGCTGATGCGAAGAGAAGGAGTTTCCTGCGCATCAATCCGCTCTGAATCAAAAGTGCAGGTCCTGGGTGTGACATCACATAGGGGGTGGTGCTTCACAACCCATGTCCCAGGCCACAAAACTCTTGGTGGTGGTCCTGGGTGCAACTGTCACACTGCCCTCCTTATAGCCCTGGCTGCAGATGCAGTTTGATTTTGCATGACCCACCACTACTAATAACATTAAGCAGTTACAGATCAGGAATGTGTCTCTACAACTGACACCTGCTACTTCAGCTGCTGCTAGCAGCGGGATATTGGTGTGTCATGTGACCTTATTTAACCAGAATGCCTGCCACATTCATTACTCGATTCTTGCATGACAGCCAAGATGGGTTTTTAAAATTATTTCCATTGGATACCTATCACTGCTCTTCAAATTATGTCACTTGAAATGTCAAGAATTTAATTTTCTCTCAGGTCACAGTTTTTTAATTCAGAAACATATATCAGTGTTGTTATGGGGAGTAGTGGTTGAAAAGAGAGGGAGGAGGAGGTTATAGAAACACAGGGGGAGAGAGAGGGAGGGGCTTAAGACACAGGGGGGACCTGGCGTCTGATCCAAACTTAATAATGACAATTTACGTATGCGTGCAGCAGATTGTACGTAACTTGTATGTAACTCCGTACGATAGGGGGTGACATCCTTACACAAGCCGATTATACGCATTGTGGGTGCAGGGGGTCATTTCAATTGTACAGTATGGGTTGGGTTAGTAACTTAGGGCCTGATCCAGAGGTACGATGTAGCGCTGAGCGTACTAACGCTCAGTGTTACATCGCTGACTCCCCCTGGCACTCCCCCTGTGCAGGCGTAT
>WWET01006278.1:7106-20213 GCA_011038615.1 Limnodynastes dumerilii
TTTTGGCTGAACTTTTTGTCAAGAATGTTTTTCGGCTACATGAGCTACTCTCGGATATTGTGTCTGATCGGGGTTCACAATTTGTGGCCAAATTTTGGAGATCTTTCTGTTCTTTAATACACATTAAAATCAGTTTATCCTCAGGTTACCACCCCCAGTCCAATGGTCAAACTGAGAGGGTCAACCAGGTCTTAGAGCAGTATCTCCGTTGTTTTTCATCTGCTTCCCAAAAGGATTGGGTTGATAACATCGCTTATGCTGAGTTTGCCTACAACAATTCTACTCATTCTGCTATCAAAATCTCTCCATTTTTTTGTGTCTCAGGCCTGCATCCTAGAGCCAGCTCGTTATATTCTATTAAACGAACCTCTGATTCGGACCTTTCTAATTTTACTCAACGCATGAAGAACATTTGGAAAAGGGTGCGTCAAGCTCTACTCAAGGCAGCTCTAGTCTCCAAGACCCGGATCGATCCCCATCGCTCCTGCACCAGGTTCAAGGTTGGAGATAAAGTGTGGCTCTCTACTAAGAATATTCATTTACGTCAGACTTCACAAAAGCTTGGGCCACGATTCATTGGTCCATTTCCCATTATTCGTAAAATTAACCCTGTAGCCTTCTCCCGTCTCAAACTACCTCCCACTATGCACATTTCCAACACCTTCCATGTATCTCTATTAAAACCATATTTCAAATCCAACAAATTCTTTAACAAACCTTTTTCCAAACCCGCTCCTATCCTCGTTGATGGTAATGAAGAGTTTTTTGTCGAAAAAATAATTGACTCCAAGAAGATTCGGGGTAAAGTTTTTTATTTAGTTCATTGGCGGGGGTATGGCCCAGAGGAACGGGAATGGGTAGCCGCAGAGAATATTCATGCTGACAAAGTCTTAAAAGATTTTCACTTAAAGTTTCCAGGGAAGCCTTATTGTAGGGGTTCCTTAACCCCTCGTCAAGGGGGGGGTAATGTCACGCGCTGTGCTCTCCCCGCTGCCTCCTCTCCCTGCCGTTGCGCGCTGTCGGCTCCCAGCTGGGGAGACTCCTCAGACAACTCCCCGTCAGACAACTTACTTCCTGGTTCCATCCCCGCTGTCTCCTCTCTGTATGCCAAGCCTCGTTTTCAGTCCCACTCACTCGTTGTCTCTCTGCATTGACGGGCTGGCGTCCAGGTTGTTGCCTAGCAACCTGGACGCCCGCCTGTCAGATCTGTTGGCGCGCTGTTCTCGAAGCCTGATTGGCTACCTGGTCTTTTTAAACTCACCTTGCACTCTCCTCCACGCCGGTTATAGCTTCTGTTTAGCTGATATAGCCTGCTCCCTTTGCCTTGTGCCTTCTTGTCTCTTCTGTGATTTTGAGTGTCCCATATCTGCCCTGCCTGGTTCCTGCCTGTGTACCTTTCGTGTCAATTCCCACATCTTGCCCTTTTCTGTATTTATCCATTGTGGTTTGCCCCTTGCTCTCCTTGTGTGCCAGTTTGTGTATCCCTTAGGGGATTCCGTTGGTGTGAGTGTGAGTGTGGTTGCCCCTCCCCCGTTCGTAGAGTCCGTCAGGTCTGTCCTGTGTTCTTTTCTTTGGTCTGTTGTCATTGTTCTCTGTTGCTTGTTGTTCGTCTCAGGTCACATTCTGTGACCTGACTCCTCCCACTTTCTCCTCTTCCTTCTCTAGCTCTATCTTTTCTTTCAGTTTTTTTCGGTTCTTCTCCCGGGTTTTCTCTGAAGGTGCGTATCCTGACGAAGTCCCACCAGCTCCAGTCTATCCCCACCATCAGGGGCTCTAGCGAACACTCAGACGGAAATCAGGCTCTACAAACCGGTGAGTTACCCGCTTCTTCTCTACCTCTTCTTTGGTCACTCCGGTTCCCTGTCGGGATAAGCCCGCGGTACCATTACCTTGTCCACCTCTTGCATAGGGGTCATAACAATAGTCCATATGTGGCTATGAACGTACGGACTTTGCTATCCTATATTCCGCAAGGAGGATATCAGTACACTCCAACCCTGATCTTCTACATGAAGAAAGCAGTTACGTAATCTGCACCCTCCCTTAAGTATTCGTCATGGAAGCCCTACCATGCAGAATTCTGGGTTGTATGTAAGGGTTAGCCAAGCCCTTACTGTTCAATATAAATATCTATACCCACCCATCATGCATATCTCCTGTAGCATCATTCTAATGTTGAAATACTTGTACTGAAGAAGCACAACACAAGTGTGCAGGTGAATATTGCACCTAACGTACATAAGTCGCCTGTCTTTATTTAGTCTGGATCTAGCCTACCTCCACACTGTCAATATGCTCCAACAACTTTGCTGCTGCTCTGTCCACCTTCTGTGTACTTTGTCATGCACTGTGCTAGATCCAGGCCTCTTCAACATTCTCCTCTACACAATGTCAGGCTACAATTTGTATAAATCCAAAAAAACTCCTTAATTGCAATTATCGTTCCAATGCCTGTACAGGAACACAAATTATTACCCCTTAACTACTTACTTAAATCGCCCATTTACTGAAGAAATATTTGCAGCTTAAAATTCCCTTCCTTCCCTTGCAAAGTGACAAGCCTACAATCCTGGACAATGGCATTAAGAGACAAAAGACAACCAACAAGACAGGTATTGTCACGCCCACCACACCTTTCATATTACAATAAAAACTATTCTTCTATCCCCACAACAATAGGGAAAAGAACCAACAAAAGTAGATTTCCTCTCCATCCTGCACTAACCAATTCCTCTTGCCACAGTTATGGAAGCAACAGTTCTTTACCCAGGTATTAATCTTGATATGCAGATAAGAGACACAAGTTACTGGTCCTTCCATTTTACCATAAGGAATGTGAACTCACAGGAAACTAAAATGTTGGCTGAACTGAAAAGAGGGGATCTGCGCAGACTGGTGTCCCAGGTCAAGCAGCAAATTATCGTCCAAACAGCTGGAAATTGTGGAGTGACTTACTGTATGTCTGTTTTAATGCACCAGTGCAGGAACACCCTAGGAACAGGTACATCAGTCAAGATACAACCTCTTGCTTTATTTTAGGTCTCTAAGCAAATTGGGTTGAGAGGTTAGAAGATGAAATGCAGACTCAGATGTCCAGCTTCGCCATCAACACACGATGTCAATGGACCACCATGTCCAGCACTCCCCCAAATGGCTGTTACCTTCAGAAGTGACTGCTTCAGGGTGTTACACTACTTATTTGGACTTGAAGTGTGCATGTCTGCCCCTATGGGCTGTTATTCTGGACTGATGTGCCTTGGGAACCCTCCCTACATCTTACAGTATAATAGTACTGCTGGGAACAGCTACAATGCAATTCAAAGAGCTACAGGCACCAGTAAGGAAAACTGATGGGTTTTTATTTATTTATGGTGATAAAGGGGTGACCCCAGAGTTGGCATACCTCTTCTTCCACAGCAGTTATCACCATAAAAACAACCATCACTTTTCCTTACTGGTGCCTGTAGCTCTTTGAACTGCATTTTAGCCGCTCCCAGTAGTACAGACCAGTATTCACCAAATATATATTTAAATACTTGAATTTTCTCTGAGTATATATTTAAATGGATAGAATACTCATAAGTGAAGCAAACTATAGAAATTATGTTTTCCTTCACCAATGTTGCTAAGAAAAGGGAAAGGAAGTGCAGCATTAATCACCAGAAATCCTTCCTTTTGCCTGCCTGCAGGAGCTATTCTGAGTTTTATTTTATAAAAAAAAAACAGCTCAGCTACAAATATGTGGCTAATTTGAGATGCTTCTTCGACTCGATCCAACACACTTAGCTTTGCATAAATTTTTCCTCTGAAAGTAACATTGATTTTATTCAAGTGTCAGAAGAAAGGAAGATTCACTCTGAAGCCAAGAATAACTCTCTACTATGTTCCAATAAGACATTGTGTTCTGTGACATAAATATAGTTTAAATGGATTCAACAAAATACATTTACCACTTCTACACAACCCTGCATTTACACCAGTTATGACATGGAGCAATGGATTTGCTATTTGAAATGCAATTGGTGCAGCTGCTAAGAAAATAATTCTACAGCTTTGACTTACTATTAATGCCTTGCTGCTCACATAGTTTAAGGAGAAGCCTGCAAATTCTACCCGGTTCAGAGGGGACATGACGTTTATAATTTCTTGACTTCTGTAATGTATACTTTATTCAGTAATGTGATTCACACATAAGTAAGTGCTGAATCTTCCTTGTGCATATTTTTACAAACGTTTAAACTGTGCATGCCCAGAACCCAAATATATGCATGGAAACCATATCTGATTCACATACATGGCTGACTTAGGACTGATGCATGCAGTGGCACTAAATGAGTACCACATGCGTGGCTAGAGGGGCAAGACTCTTAATGCAAATGAGCTGCACATGGGCTACTAGTGTACAGTATGGGCGTTCATCCATAGTTAGGACTGATTCATGAGTAGGAGTGCCTTGCGTAAACTAACATACACACGGGAAAAGTTAAGGTAGCCCTCGACCACTGCTCAGTTGAAAATCCATATTGTTTGCTGTGAGCCCATGGGTCTTCTCTTACTTACTTAAGCCCACACCAGCTGCATGTTTGTAATCAATGGAAGTGTGCACTTAATTAATACAAATAAAGCCTCATCTATTTAATTCTATGCTGCTTTTAGTCATTATTTGGTGTTTTTGAAGGTCAAATAATAATTGTCTTAATATTTTACAAACCACCATTATATGTATTGTTGTTTAAATGTACTGTTTGTTTGTGTTGTGTATATATGTAGAGATTTTTTATTTATTTATTTATTTATTTATTTAGGGGGGGGGTGGGTATCTGAAACGCTCTATGGGCTGGATCCAGATCTAGTTAAGTGCTTGAACTTAGTTACTCCTGGGCTAAACCATGTTGATTGCAGGGGGAGTCAAGTTAATTGTATTCTTTGCATGCAGGAATATATCTTTGAATTGCTTACTGCACACAGATACTGACCAGCTTTACTATCACACTGTTATTTAGACTTGGGATAGGAAACATCACCTCTCAACTCTAATCTGTTAGCAACAGATGAAATATGACACTTCAGCAGTCAACATGGTTTAGCCCAGGAGTAACTAAGTTCAAGCACTTAACTAGGTCTGGATCCAGCCCTATATGTAGTGGATCATTGTATTCCTAAGTTAATGCATTATGTGTTTATGTGTATTATTAAGTTTGTATTGATTATTCATTTATCCCTTTGGTTTTTTTATGTTTACTTTTGGTTATAAATGTTAATGAGTGTACGTGCGGTTTATGTTTTATTTTTATTATAAAAGCATCTATCAATAGCTTTGTGCTTTTGATTTTAGAGTTCTTTCATAAATTTACATGTTTATTCATTGTTTTTTGCTGTCTGTCATTTTTGTTTTTATTTGTTGCTCCCATACTACACTATACACTATAGCGTGTGTTTTTAACTTTTCTGATTTTTGGAAATGTCTGGGAGCAGCTAAAAACATATATATGTTACCCAACATTGGGATTCTCATTGTTAGAGTTAGGACCACCATATGCAGAAAGACCTTGCCTTGCTTTATTCCCTCTTCACCTGGTCTGTTTAAGGCTCTCTCTGACATAATTTCTATGTCAGAGCAACAAGAAATTTCCCTGCTGTTTGTATCGAGTGTTCTGACTCCCTGGTTTCCAGTTGTTATTTCTCCTGGTATCCTGTGCTTTTTTGTATATCCAGTCTCCATTCCTGTACTCCTCGGTTCCAGCATCTCTGTGGATCTTCTGTGCTATATCTCCTCTCAACTGCACCTCCAGTTCCAGTACTCGCTACCCTTTGGTATTCTGCCTTGGCAACAGTCCCTTCCCTACCACCATCCTCTACCGCAGTTCCCCTCGAACCTTGCTTCTCCACCTTAGCGTATGTGTGCTGGTTCAGAGGACTGTGACCTGTCACTTGCCAAATCCATCTACACCAGTAGGGGATCTGGTGAAAACCAAACTTGTGATTAGACTCCACACCTGGATCAGCGTGGTCTGTTTACGGACCTGCGCTGAGAATGGTGAGTGACACTTCTAATGTATGGAACTGAATTCTGTACATTTAAATTAAATTACGTTAGTATAACATCGGGTGTGCACATACTCCAATGTTATTTGTCAGGAGACTTACGCTTGACACATAAGTCCCCTGACTTATTTAATGGACCGGCCCGTATATCTTATAATGAATAGGGTTGTAGATTATCCTACATAAATTATATATAGATTATATGCCCCATATTAAAGCTCATTCTTCCTTCTTCCTTCTTAATTGTGCTCAACTTTCCCTCAAAATACTTCCATATAGTACAGAGCTCTGATAAAGGCCTTTTATGGGGGATAATTTGGACAAAATTAGGGAGGAAAAAAAAGCTTTATTTATGGACATATATTGCATGATATAGGGCATCATTTAAGCAAAATTAATGTGGAATAAAGAGGTATTTAGACTCTTTAATTGTGTGCTAGGATGTCACTAGGTTGCAGTGCATATTTTATGGCAATGACTAGGATGCAATATATATTATATGGTGTGCACTAGGATGCAGTGTGTATTGTATGAAATTCATAAGGCTGTGAATTTCATAAAATACACACTGTTTTTCTATGGTGGTCACTGGCGTTATATGTTGTGTAAAGGTACCAGTTATTTGTTTGCAGGTTCAAGAGGGGAACAAAGATCCTTAGCACTAGCCCTGCTTGGATGAGTAAGACATAATTTGTAATGGACCCAAAACAGTGTATTTATATTATAATATTATTTCTTTATTTGGGCTTATAGCTATGATTACTCAAAGGATTGCCTGATATTGCAAACACAGTTTTTTTTGTTTGTTTGTTTTTTGTTTTTTTTTTTATTCTAACAACCATCAAATACTGAAAATTACACTTATTATTCTGAGACAATTTCTTTACTGTAGAAACTTTGTCAGATACCTGTTCTAAAGTTTGAAAAGATCTAGACATTTCCAGCACTAGAATCAGAGATACTGGCCCGGATTCAGAGTTTTAGTGGACGCGCAAGGTGCATCCGCTGAAACGTACTATTCAGCGGTGCATGAATTGACTGAAACAAAAACCGAGCTAGTTTAAAAAAAAAAATCAGTCGGAGCCTTTATTGCTTCAACCGCATGGCTTCGTTTTTTTTTTTTTTACATAGCTTAAAAGTTAACCCCTTCCCCCACCACCCCCTTTACCGCAACCTATTAAAATAAATAAATAAATAAATAAATAACGGCCCGACAGGGCTGCTGCAAGTAGAACTACATGCCCATGTATGACCAGGCATGCTGTTGCTAGTAGAACTACAATTGCCAGCTTGCCCTGCTACCCAGTTCCCACTGCTCTAATTAACATTACATGCCCATTCAGAAATAAAAAATACATACTGTGCCCTCAAAAAAAATACATTAAAATTGCCCATATGTGCCCCCAAATAATATGAAAGAAATAAAATATGTCCAAGATCCCTGTCTCCTTCCTAAAAAAAAAACATACTGTGCCCGCATAATACAATGAATAAACATGCCCACATGTGCCCCATAAAAAATATATATATAAAAAATAAAAAAATGCCCATTATCAATGTCCCCGTATTCCACCAAATCAATGTAGTGTCCAAATATCATGATGTAAATCGTGAACTCCCACGCTGGCAGAGGGTATAAGTATACCCCAATGACAGTAGAACTGTCATTAGCGCCGGGATGTCCTTTTTGCCAAGGCCCCCCCCCCCCCCCACCCCCAGAGTAAAAGCTTACAAGACTGGACCCCCATCAGAGCAGGTAAGTATTTTTTTTAATTATTTTTGGGCAACTTTTCGGCAGTTTTGTTTAATATGTATGTGGCCACTGCAATTTTTTTTTTGGGGCATGGACAGGGATATTGGGCATATGTTATTTCTATCTATGTTCTGGGGGAACATGTGAGCCTTTTTTATGTCTTTAGGATGTGGGCACAGTATGTATTTTGGGGGGGAGGGGGATGACAGCGATATTGGCCATAGTTGATTTATATTTATTTTATAGGGCCACATGTGGGCATTGTGTAGGAATTTAAAATGAGGGCACAGTATGGGGTTTTTTTATGAATGGCCATGCACCGCTATTTAGAACAGCGGGCACTGGATGACAGGGCATGCTGCCGATTGTAGTTCTACTAACGCCAGCATGCCTGGTCATACATGGGCATGATGGCGCTTGTAGTTCTACTTGCGGCAGCATGCCTTGTCGGGCCGTTATTTATTTTAATAGGTTGCGGCGGAGGGGTAGCGGGGGAAGGGGATCATTTTGTGTATAAACTGTTTTTTTTTTTAGCTCCGGTGAGCTGCGCCTACACTTACACCATCCCAGGGATGGTGGAAGCGTAATGCTTGTTAAGTAGCCACCGGACAGCAGTGGTCGTATATTTAAAGAAAACCGCCCCTTTTCACTAGGTTGCGGCAAAGGCGGTGGCGGGGGAAGGGATTAATTTTGTATTTGCTAGTTTTTTTTTACTAATTACTTTTTTTTCCAGCTACGGTGAGCTACACCTACACTTACACCATCCCAGGGATGGTGTAAGCGTAGTGCTTGTTAAGTAGCCACCGGACTGCAGTGATCAAATATTTAAATGAGAAAACGCCCCTTTTCTCATTTAAATATACTTTCCATGCTCGCAGGCCGGTCAGATGCGATCACAGACGGATGGGTACTTTTGCGCCCACCGATCTGTGCAGGCGCAGTGTACATTTTGACTGCGCATCCGTCTTCATGCCCACATGAAAAAAACATGGATGCACAGCTCTGAATCTGGGCCACTAACCCTTATCAATTGTTCTTAATTTGTAATTAGTAAATTTTCTCCGCTCAATCATCTTCTGTTCGAGGGCATCCCCTCAGTATGGTTCTAGGATCATATAGAATGGTCATATAAACTTAATTATATAGAGAGCCAAGCAGCCCCCTGCAGTGACCCCACAAATTATTTTACTATGCCAAGACATACTCAAATAAGGACTGATTTCCCTGTGTTTAATGATATTGCTTAGCAATTCATATGTTGTGCATTACTAAAAGGAAAAAGAAAAAGTTTACACTAACAAAATAGCTGATATTTTTATTATTTTGAATCTGTATAATTATTTTATTTATTCATTTATTTTTTTAGCTGTTTACATTGTTAACTCGGCTAAGATTACAGAACAGAATCTCAAGTATAATTACCAATTTCTGTTTTAGGTTGACTTCAGCTAAACAGTAATTTAATCAAGCGACACAGAAGCAATATTGCAGAACACAAGTAAATTGTTTTAAAAGAAATACATTTATTTGTAGCATATTTAGGAAAATATTGCACAGAAAACTATGTTTGAGTAGAATGAAATGTATATTTAAAATTCCGTAAATGAATGCTACAGTACTAAAAAAAATGTCATCCTATTTAGGCTCACTTGCTTAGTTACAACAAGATATTCCAAATCCTCTCAGTCATGCTGGATAGTCATTATACTAAATACAATTGACCAAAATGCTATTAACATTTGGAACATATTATTTTTTGTTAACGTGTGAAGTTTATAAGCTTTCAAATTCTATAAAACTTTTTGTTAATGCCCGACACAAGATATAACAACATATAAATCATGATGATTTTATACTATTATATTATAGTAATTGAAAACATTTCAATAGGAAAGATATACCTAAACACCCTAAATTATTGTACGTTAGTTTGACTTACCAAATTTTGAATATATATATATATATATATATAATATTTGTAATACTTTGTAAAATAAGTAAAATAAGTATAAGTAATCTTTAAAAACATTTACTTATATTATTTCCCAATAATGTTCTCTCTAGTTTTGAAGTATGAGTGAAGTAAAACACTATAAAAGGTATATAATTATTAGGGAGTATTTGGAATCTTGTGGCTTGCATTTAATTGCATACAACTGTGCAATTAACCACTCAACAATGTAAAGGTTGGCATGTCTTAAAATACACATTCACACTTGTACTTATAATCAAATAGAATAACAGCAACTTTGCACACATAGGAATCTTTGGTTCTTGTTGTACTGTTGTGACTCACATTTAGCTTTTAGCATTTTTACTATCAATAGTCAGATAATCTATAACACAAAAATAACAATATAACAATATCCTGCTTATATACATTTTAATTGTATCAACTGTTTCAACCAAAGCCACCACCAGATACTGTGGAAGCCAAAAAAAATGAACATGCAAGTCATCCCATTAACCCTATTGTACCAGGTTTAAGTGTATGGCACCTGAAGAATGTGCAGTCACTGGCATCTCATTCCGAATAGCCTGGCCATGCTCTGTACACAACTAGAGAATTATAATTTACAGTGTCTAGTGGTCCTTATTTTTAAAAATTTAAGTCTAACAAAGAGATTTCCCTCAAGACAAATTGTATTTTCCATCTGACTGTACAGATATATACGAAATGAGAACCTGAAATTTTATATTTTATATTTCTGTAACTATAACCACCATTGCTATCTTTACACTACACCCTTCTTTTATAATACATCCCTATCTTCATACTCTCTCCCTCTTTCACAATACATCTATGTGTATCTATGTTCATTTACACTTTTTGCTGCCTATATTTGAAAGGCAATATGTGAGGTTTTAACATGACCATGCATCATTGTACTGGCATTTCAGGTTAGGGAATATATATATATATATCCCAGCCAAAGAAAGGCACTCCCAAGACTTACATACAGTGTAATAGTTCTCTTTAATATTTCAAAGTAAAGCCATCAAATTTAAGACCCTAAATCTGATGGCTTTACTTTGAAATATTAAAGAGAACTATCACACCGTATGTACAGTCTCCGGGATTTCCTTCGTTGGGCTGGGATATTTACTTGTTGAAAGAGCACCAGGATATGTAAGGAAGTAAGTTACAATTATTTATTATTATTAATTATTGGAGTGCATTCTCAGGAATGCAATATATATATTTTTTTTTTATTTGAATTTTGCCTTACCAGCGATGCACCGGAGCAAATAACTTGGTATTTGCGAGTGCCGTCCCTCTCAAGTTTCCATAGTGTTCTGCCCTGACAGGTGGAACCATTCCTCGGGCACCCAACACAGACTACTAATATTTTTTATATTGCCAGCAATTAGCTCACGGACATTTTCTGTTTATTTTTATTGTGGCATATTGGGCATCAACATGACGGATACAGAGGAAAACAATAGAGGCTTATCACAAGTCTCCTTACCTTTGGGAGAAATCTTTACTTACTCTGATGTAGAAGCAGAATCCATCTTGTTTCCTACACAGACACCAGCAACATCTTCAAATTTGGATTTATTTCATGAGTTATTGCATTATAAAAAACGTGAAGTGGAATTTAATCTCCATGGAGTGACATTGTCTGATTATTTCAGAGATCGTAAAATCCCAAAGGGATTAAGAATAAAAAATATTCCCACCATAGGGAGATTCAACCAAGAATTTTGTCGCAAGTGGGTCGCAATTCTCAACAAGTGCTCTTTCGACCTTATATTATTGATTATTGAGGAATCCTCTAAAGAACTTCAAAAAATTGCAACATCTGTTACGAAATTTGAAAGCAAATATAAGAACATCTTACTTTCGGATAGCTCCACTGCTTGGTATGAACGCCTCCAGAGTCAAATCGATAAGTACCAATCAGATATCCTGAAATTCAAAAAAGATAAATGACGCAAAGTGGACAAAGATTACGATGAGAACAGGGTTTATCCCTGGCTCTCCGGTACTGAGCCTACTAAACCCCATAGGAGACTTTGGCGTAATAAATACTCACGTCCTCCAGGCACTTTTAGTGATACATCTAGTGCCGAAAGTACAGGGGACACAGATAATGAGGTTGCATCTACTTCAGCGGTACATTTTTTAGACAGACCTCCTCCAAGGGCGGACCCCCCCGTGGAGGCAGAGGAGGAAACAAACTCGCCGCGGGGGCCAGCACAAGAGGTTACAACATTACAATGGAGAGTACACGTTCCAAAAAGATCTAATCTTTAATCTTTCCTCTACACCATTAAGTGAAGCTGACATTTCAGTATTAAGCCGCGGACTGTCCTATGTCCCTACTGTAGATCTGGATCTATTCCAATGGAAAATAGATTATCACCGTCTTGTCAGAAATCTTAAATTGAAGGAGTTCTTCCAAAACAGCGAAGTATCTGCCGAAGTTGTCAATCCATTGTATGAGGGTTTCAGACAAAAATCTAACTTTGAACCACAGTCTTTTAATGCGTCTATAAAAAGTTTTGCACGATTACTTGATGATGCGGTTGTAAAAACCAGTGGTGCTTTACCCAAAGTGAGATCCAACCTTAGTGTTAAGGAACAGCAAGCCCTACGGGCTCTTTCTAAACGAACTGACATCGTGATACGTCCGGCAGATAAGGGCGGAGGGGTGGTCGTGCAGGATTTGCACGACTACACTAATAAGGTTTACCGACAACTTGCGGACCATACCACATATAAACCACTTACTTCGGATCCGACCGATAGTTTTAAAATTGAATTGGACAACATCCTGAATCAGGCGTCACAAACGGGCTTACTACCAATGAAAGTCATCAAAGGCATTATCAATAAATATCCAAAAGTACCTATACTGTACACTCTTCCAAAAGTGCACAAGCACAGCACATGTCCCCCCGGCCGGCCAATTATATATATACATATATAAATAAAACAAAACATGGCCTGGCACTCTAGCCGTTACTTAGTTACTAATAAGCCATCCGCCACTTCCAAGGCTTCTCTGCTGGATGGTCCTAACTCTAATCTTAAGTCCAAACTTTAGAGCCATTTGAAGTGAGCTCTTGGTTTAGAAAGATATTGGATATGTGACCCAAAGTTGGGGCTCTAAAGTTTAGAGTTAAGATTAGAGTTAGGACCATCCAGCAGAGAAGCCTTGGAAGTGGCGGATGGCTTATCACATATCTGCAGATATCTGTAATTAGTTCTCAGACTTTTATTTTAAAGATAGGAGATCATGATTAGTAACTGAGTAATGGCTAGAGTGCCAGGCCATGTTTTGTTTTTTGTGCAAATTCCC
>WWET01006278.1:36066-52187 GCA_011038615.1 Limnodynastes dumerilii
GAGGGGGATGCCCAAAACCCGAGCATCAGTCTCCCACCTTATATCCCTTTATGGAGATGGCACAGCTTATTATGAGATCGGTTATTATGGATCGGGAACTGTCACACTTTATAAAGTATATTAGGGGTCTGAGATAGCACATTGTAATACATGTGAGCTATATTAGGATTTAGGAATGACACACTATATATAGTGTGCCATTCCCAGATCCCTAATATACCCCATATACATTATACTATATGCTTAGACCGCTATTATACCCAATATTTACTTTATATAGTGTGTCTTCTCTAGACCCATATATTAGGGGTCTGGGGATGGCACACTATAGAAAGTACATATTGAGTATATTAGGGGTAAGGAAATAGCACATACTATAATATTTAAAGGGTATATTAGGGGTCTTGATATGGCACACTATGTACTGTATACACTAATAAACTTGTACATATTATATGTACCATTACCAAAGCCATAATCTACCCAGTATATTTTTTATATAGTGCGCCCTCTCTATGGGCCTGATCCAGACCTACGCCGATGCGCTGTGCTTACTAAAGCACAGCGTATCGGCGTTCACTTTGACTGACACTCCCTTTGTGCGGGCGTATGGGCCCTTCCCCTTCCTACCTGAAGGCTACCCTAACTTCAGCCGGCGTAAGGAAGGGGCCATACGCTCGCACAGGAGCGTATGGCCGCTTAGCCCACCCTCCCATTCTCATTTAACTAGCTCCCCCCGCCCACCAACACTAACCTGAACGTAGGGACGCTGGGGGACGTCCCCTCCAGCGTCCCTACGGCTTTGCTACGGACGCCCGATCCAGGATCGGGCGTTGCTGCAAAGCCGATCTTACGCTTACGCCCGCCGTCGCTCGCGTTACTCTGGATCAGGCCCTAAGAGTCTGATTGGAAACCTCTGGAGAAATACTATCATCACCATATTTTATTATTTGCTGAAGGAGCTAGCCATCTGAGCTATTGTTACCAATACAAGCTTGCAGACTGTAATCTTTAATACCATTGATAGACTGTCTCTACAACCGTAATTACAGCTTCATTATTATTGTTGCTTCACTTTCTAACATTGGAATTCCTTTTTTTTTTCCTCTTTTAATTCTACAGTTGCCTGATCAACAACTGTATGAGGTTGAGTAGGGGCATATTAACATTGTTTGGGTCTTTTTATTTAATTTAACATTTTTATATTGGTGTTAAATACTTTTGAATATATTTAAAGCACTTTTTTTTATTAAATATTTGTATTGTTAAGAAATTATCTTATCACTTTGTAGGTGCTAGAATATATTCTTTTGACTGTTACCTTTTACACTACTTCAACTAGCGCAAATTTTTTTGTATATATCTTTAAGTCCAGACTGGAGAGGCACTAATCCCCTGCTGGTCTGCCCCCTAAGATGGAGGCAGCTGTTAAACATTGTAAGCGCACTTACCACACTGGTAAGAGTGCCTTCCAGCGTTTAACAATGGTGCCTGTGAGACTGAAGCAGTGCGCAGCGCATTTTCACCCCTTAATGCACTCACTGAATGATGCTGGCTTGACTTAAGGTCACTCCAGCAGCATTCACATCAGAGGAGAGGAGCAACCTAAAGAAGGGACGAATTCTAAAGGTAAGTAACGAGTAGGAGTCAAAAGGGGAGTATTGGGAGCTGGAGACACATGATGGGGAATACTGGGGAGGCTGGAGACACATGATGGGAATACTTGAGAGGCTGGAGACACATGATGGGATACTGGAAGCTAGAGACACAAATGGGATACTGGGAGCTAGAGACACATGATGGGGAACACTGGGAGCTGGAGATACATGGGACCTGATTCACACTTAAAATCATGAGATCCAGATGTTACGCACAGGAATCTGTTAAGCACGGACTTCAGCTACGTTCTTAGTGAGATAAGTAAGAAGGGACGTGCCTGTCCTCTATAAGAAGGAAGTTAAAAAGAGTGGGTGGAAGGAGGCATTTAAATGGGGCATTAAGGGCGTGGTTTTCTAAGTATGCATGTACTTAAACAACTTAAGCACAGACATATGCACATAAAGTTAAGGACGCAGAACTCAGCTAATATCCATAGAAACAATGGGAGTGTCATGGAAGTTGCCTTGCCACTTAGCTGCGTAGTTTTGCGAATCCGCACGTGCTTATTTCATTTTTACCTGTGAATCTGGTCCGTAATGGGCAATACTGAGAGCTGGAAACATGGGGTAAGGAATACTGGGAGCTGGAGACACTTGGTGGGGAATATTGAGAGCTGGAGAGACATAACGGGGAATACTCGGAGTATTGAGACACATGATGGGGAGTATTGGGAGACTGGAGAAACATGAATTGGGAATATTGGGAGGCTGGATAGACATGAATGATAAGATATATAGTCTATATCGGTGGTGGCTAACCTGTGGAACTCCAGGTGTTATGAAACTATGAGTCCTAGCATGCCTTAACAGCAAAAGCATAGTGGATACCTGACAAAGCATGCTAAGAATTGTAGTTTCACAACACCTGGATGAGCAATGATGTTTCATCTTTATTTTTGGTGTGTCCTTTCTTACATCTTCTTCTTACACCTTGACCTTTTTTAGTTAATGATAAAGAAGCATTAGTACTGAGATGCTCCTGTTCTTTAGACTGATTAATGACTGACTTCCACCAGGACAGAAGAAATGCTCCTGTACTTGAAATTCACAATTATTATTGAACACCCACAATACCAAGTGAATGTCTGAAGAAGGGAAATGAGGGACTGTCAACTTTACCACGCAGTTTTATAAAAAAACTTTTTTTTTTTAACCAGAAGTATTATTTAGGGATGCATCTGAAAAACATGCAGTTATGTACAGTAATATATATTACAGTAATTACACATCATTATTTATTTTATAATTTTATTTAAATTATATTACAAATAAATTATGTTACTCAGAGCAGAACCAATAAAAATAATACAATTATGAAATTCATTATTGCATCAATTTTTTTCAGAGTTAATCAATTACATGATTTTGACCCCACCCCAATTAATATTGCTTTATATTATGGCCATTACTGTACATGATAGTAATGGTTCTGTTTCTGGTTGTATTACTGATGCTAAATATACTTTAATAGTCTATGAATAATCAAGTGTCCAGTATGCTAAAGCATCGCACCCTGGTGCTCTCCCATGGAGATAAATGGAAGCCTCTCTGGGAGTGTCAGAGAAGTAGGATTGACCAATTGCCACCACTCGTGCCGGGAGAGCATGGCATATGGAAGCTGCAAACCCTCGGTTCTTGATTGAACTGCACTCTGGATATTTTCATATCCATGGAAAAAAATTACAGAGGACTGTCATGTGTTCGTTGTTAAAAAATAAGTAGCCTTTTCACCCTAGCTAGACAAAAGATGGTGTCTATCTTTGAAGTTTAGTGATCAGGGAGAGCAGCTGAGAGAGAAGCAGTGGAGAGGCATCATCTTCTGGATAGCACAGCTTAGCAAGTGCTGTCTCCCTCCTTTAAAACAAATAAAATGTGTCAAAAAGGTGCTGAATTGTAAAATTCTCAAAGGAACTCTCATATAAAATAAATACTCAAGAAATTGCATAAATCAATACTCAAAGCACTGAAAGGTCCATGAACCTTCCATCCCATAATTTTACACCCTCCCAAAGATTGACAAAAACCCACAAATCCACCTGGCTACCCTATTGTGGTAGGGGTCTATTACGGCCAATCTATCCCAGTTTATGGATGTACACCTTCAGCCTTTAATGAAACATGTCCCTTCATATATTAAATACACCACCAACATTTTGAATAAGCTTCAGAATTTTGAGTGGAAAGATAATTACCTAACAGCTTTTATGTCATTTTTATATACTATAATTGATCATCAGAAGGGAGTAGAAGCTATTAAGTATTTTTTTTTATTTTACAAATTAAAACCAAGATCTTAAAGATTTTTTAATAGAGGGGATTTGATTTATTTTGAATAATAACTACTTTTGTTTAAATGTGGTCTTATATTTGCAAATTTCTGGCACGGCCATGGGGATTAGGCTCACCCCTAGTTACGCCAATTACTTTATGGCACTATTGGGAGAAGTAAGCTGTCTCCTGGGGGAAGGTCAAAAATATCCTCATGGTACCGGTACATTGATTATATTTTATTTGTTTGGGAGGGTCCTCAGTAGGATCCAGACTCATTTTATCAGCACTTGAATTCCAAATGACTAAAATATTAGACTAACTTTTAACATTAGTTCTAACGGAGTTAATTATTTAGATCTCAAGATATATATATCGAGAACATTTCCCTAAAAACTTCATTGAGCACTGATTCTATTCTTATATTCCCCTTTCCAGTAACCATCATAAAAGATGGCTCCAGAATGTCCCCAAGGGGCAGTTTATGAGGGTTAAAAGGAACTGCTTAGACCCTGCCAAATTTAATATGATTAAAAAGCAGTTTCTAGATAATGAGAACCAAAAAGATTTCCTCAATTAAATAAAAAAAAAAAAACACTCCCTGCCACTTATGTGTCCAGATTCCTACCTTATCTTTTACGACTAGTAGTAACGGGGCTTCTTCTGCCTCGTCACCTCATTTACAAGGCTATCCCCACAACTGAACTGAAGGGTCTGCCCTACATACGTTAGTCCTTACACTGTCAGAACATCTGGCGCGCGCATGACATGCGTATGTCCCCTGTAGGACTTAGTTCAGGATCCGGCCCATTATGTATATGTTTTCTATTTTAAAACACTAATACAATGATTGGATTTTATTGTTTTTTCATGTAACGTGTCTAGACACAGATCCATTTTGTTCCTGTTATTGCATCTTCCCTTAATAGTAGCAATTGTGTCTATATGATCTCTCACTCTGCTATTATATGCTAAGAGGTCCTTAGATTTGAAACAATGTTAATATGTTTTGATCTATACATTTTTAGCAGCATGTCTCCCCCTCTAATTATTTATCATGTTGTATATTTATTAACGTGTTAGTCATATCATCATATTATACAGTCACACACTTATACTGTGTTTCATTGGATTCATCCTAGGGTCACTAATTAGACTCTATATGTATATGTTATTGGAAATAAAAGAGCGGCACTTTATTTTTAATACTGTGAACTTTTTCATCCTAACAACCACCGGACTCCCACAGCATCACAAGAAGAAATCATTTATCAACAAGACATTATCCATCAGCTGGACTTTCTCGGACTGACGGCATAAAACCCTGACTCCGGCATACTGACAGAGCATTACTTAATAAAGGGCTGAAACGCTCTTGTTGCATTACTGTCCCAGCCAGCATGGTGTATCAGGGAAGTTGTCAATAGACTTTGTCATCTTTATTTATTTATATGTGTTGTCTTAAAGTTTATATATTTTTATTCTTACTTGCATTTTGTGTCTTCCCCCTCCCTTGGAAGGTTTTTAGGGCTGTGAACTTCATTTTTTGTAGGATCTACAAATTGCATCTATTTATGGACCATTCTATGCCGCTCTTATATTTTTAAATCTTATATTTTTATATGTTTATATTCTCATCCATATATTTTGGTACTATCAATTTTATTACTTGCCAGTTCCAACCCATTAGCTATTTTTACAAATACTGAAGTTTTATGTAGAGTGTTTTGAGTATATGTAATTTTTTATGATTATTTATTTTTTATGAGAGTTCCTTTGAGAGTTTTTACAAATTGGCGCCTTTTTGACACATTTCATTTGTTTTAAATGAGGGAGATAGCACTTGCTAAGCTTGTTTTAAAGTGTTCTTTGCAGAGTTTTGGGAAACTCTGAAATGTGTTTTTAGGCGTCAGATTGGGGCGCTTTGAGTGGTATTATAGTTCTTATTTGCTGTCTCTCTCCTGATCGCCCCCAGGCTCAGTGAGTGGTACTCTTCTCCTACTGTGCTGATGTAGCACAGATTGCAGCTGTTCAGGAGAGGGTATTTCACAGCCTGTTCATCCTCCAACACAAGTTTAACTGGGGACCAAAATGTGGGAAAATGCCACCCAGGATAATTATATAGATTTATAGCAGAGCTACAGCTGAGCGCGTCCTACTCCTTAGCTCATCCAGGCCCCTATAAAAATGGGAAAATATATAAAAATTTTTTACTACATATACATTTATTTTAGTACACCATATGTAACTTTGATGATGAGGTGTTTTTCTTTCATCCTAAAAATTCTACTGGCTGGGATTTCGATTGCACCTCAATGAGGCATAGCAATCGATCCACGGAGTACCGAGCTTTCGGTGCTCCGAAAAGTGAGTAGAAAAAGTTCCCTAATCCTTTCCTTAATTCTAACCCTAACCCTCTCTCATTACCCTAACCCTAACCCTCCTTTCCCTGCTGCCTGACTCCAACACTTCCTTCCTGGCAGCCTGACCCTAACCCTCCATCTCCTGCAGCCTGACCCTAACCCTCTCTCTCCCGCAGCCTAAACCTAACCCTCCCTCCCCTGCAGCCTGACCCTAATCATCCGTACCCCGCACCTTGGAGAGGTTACTCACCTTTTCCTGTGGTCTGGCAGTGGAGGGATATCGGCGGTGTTTGCGAATAAGAATAGGTTAGTATGCTGATCGGCATATACACCCATCCTATAAAAAAAATAGAAACTGGGCAATATTCGAAATAGGGACATCCGAAAAGGAACTTTCGGATGTCCCTATATCAGAAAACAAAGTTTCTGAGCGGGGACTGCAACCGCTATTTTATGTACTTGGGCAATATCGGTGAAACTGCATGATAGTTTATCTGGAAAGTCTAGCCATGGAATATTCTAATAATATCTATGTTAACTTTGATATGGTTCTCTCCTTACCAGGCATTTAAAAGCTTATGCAATTTAATTTAATGTTGAATGTGAATAGTAAATAAAATTCTTTTTGCCTTCTGCAGGTATTATAAATAAGCATTTTTTTAAGCAACTGCTCATGCTTCTTACCTTAAAATACCATTGTCCAGGGGATTGTAGACAATCTTTTGAGTTAACTGTTATTTTAGCTTTTTTTTAAACATCTGCTATTGTTGTCATTTTATGAAAATAAAAAAATAAACATGATTTTTTAATTTGTTTTATGGCTCTACAGACTTTTAACAGTTTGAAAGTGTGTAAGGAAAACCCACATTTAAAAGGTGACTGACAAAGATCATAGAAAAGCTATTATTGAAGATTTAAACATTCGTATGACCTTATGAATAAAATGTTCCATCACCATTTATAGCTTTGCTTATTGCTATGGAGCTAATGTTCTGCCCAGAGAAATGTGATTACTGCATTTCACTAATTAATAAAATGAAAAGTTAAAATGTAATAAAGTTTTGTTCTTATAGAAGATTTACAACTCTTGTGTCATTTAATTAAAATGTGCCAACAGTGTGCAACACTGGGGGAAATGCCTTGTAATTACTAGAAAATAATTAAAAATTGCCATATTGACATGCAGTATCTACATTAAACATTTAATAGTGTATGGGTCTTAAAGGAGAAATTGGACAACAACAGGAATAGGGGTTAAAATTTAGTGGGGGATGCACATAAATAGAATTTAAAACTTGATAGTATTGCAGGTAAAGAAGAAATGATATGATAGTAATGATATATATTATGGGACCATTGTTTCTGTGCGATGCAAAAGTATCTGTAACTAACCTTGCAACTGCTGTATTTCTCTCCATCCTCTGATATTTAGAGACTCTCGGAACTTGATTAATAGCAGGTATTTATGACTTAAAAAAACCCATATCATATTATTATTTTTTATCTCTTGCTTCTTTACTGGTTCCTTAGTATAATTCATTTTTTAATATGATCATGTTAATGATGTGACAATGATGTGTTTCGTCTTCAGAGGTCTCAGTATAAATTCAACTTATAGACTCCCTATTTAAATGGCTAATCATTAATTAATCTGCAGGTTTTGCTAGCTTAATAGTAGTGACTTGTTTGAACATAGTAAAATATTTTGTTTTAAAAATGAAAGAAAGGTGAAAAAATAAGGGAACACTCTATTTAAAAAAATATATATTAATTTTTTTAATTTATTCTGAAAAGGATGCTTAATAAATACATAAATATACATCTAAGTCTTTGATTAAAGAGGAAACTAAGACATAAAAACAGTATGATAATTTTCCTCTCAGCGGGAGCAGAAAAAGACCAAAAATGGTGACTGTACATTTTGTACCTAAGAAGCTTCCAGCATGAAGCTGGATCCTAAGGATTCTGGATACTGCGCTGTAAACCTTTCCGATGATGGGTGTGACGAGGCGGTATGTAGATCATACAGAAAGGGCTTCATTAAACCCTTACTTTTGATGCTCATTTACACACTGACCTCATTTTATGTAGTGGGGGATGAAGCAGGAAGCAGAAGCCCTTCCACTAAGTAGGCTCATACATAAATCAGTAAGGCCTTTTGTACTATCCTGACTTCTGCACTATCCCTATTTTACATGGGAACGGTGTGGAAATATTAAGATAGGGTCCAACAGTCATAATTCTGCATGACCAAGACTGCTTTTTATTTATTATCTGGGCTGTCCCTAATGCAATGCTTGCAATAATTTGTTATGTGCCTGAAATAGTTGATGGTGGTTTCAGCCTTCGCTGAAACTAGATGTACTTTCTATAGCTTTACCTTGCAGACAGTCCTTGATACTATACCCAAACAGTGTGTGTAATAAGCTTCTCTCCACCAACTAGTTTTATTTTTACTTAATTTAAATGGTAATAAAGATACCATTAAAATAACAGATATTCACATGAGCAGATCTCAGATTATAAGGAAAAGGAAAAGTTTCTGCTGTCAAACTCATTTATAAGTTTTCAAGTACCACACAGTCAGCCAACAGAAAGTACATCTAGATCCTACCATTAAGGATTCAAAGTGCACTTATTGCAATATTAATTATTTAAAATGTCATCAACTTTATACATCCTGAATCTTATTTATTTTTATTGCATTACTTTACAACAAATATTTAAAATCGATGGAGATGCATCACATAATATTTCATTCTTATGGTAACTGAGATAGACTGAGCAGAGTACTAAATAATAACACATATACAAAATAAATGCACAACAAAACATTTCACATGCATCCAGATATTACGTTAGTTTTAACTAAGTTCCATGTGATGGCTTTTAGGATAAAAGGGGCTGTGCTTCCCCTCTGCCCACTAAGGTGGGCAGGAGGAAGCATGTTAATTGTATAGTGTGGCTGTCACCACCCACATACGAGCGGATAAGTTGGATGGACCACTGATCTGCAAGTGTGACTTAAGGCTGCCTTATGGCAACATAAGTCACACTTGTTATGCATGAGAGAGGGGAGTGACAGGGGGAGTTCACCTTCCTCTCTTGTGCAGACGGACAGATCCCCACACATACGGAACACGTGCGGGGGTCTGGAATCGTTCCAAGGTTATTATTTCACTTTCACGAGATATGTGAATATGTGAATTTGTGCTGCTTTTTTGTATAAGAAAAAGGGAATTTATGGTGGGGTCATTGTTTTATGCATGCCTGGAAAGATAGTTTTTCAACAATTGTTGATTCAACAATGTTTGACACTGGCTTATCACTACGTAATCTAGAAAAATAAGACTGGTCTGTGATGGGACCTGTGCAGGATGAATATAACACCTGTGACAAAAAACCACACTTATTACATATCTTGGGCCGGATCCTCAACAACGTCTATCTTCCACACACGGCTGTAATTTGTCGATAGGTAGCTACTATGAATACATAGTAACTATTGCACGTATTCTACATATCGTAACAAAACGATACGTAGATTACATACAATAGTTTCTAAGCATGTCTCGTACACCCCTGGCATGTCTCACTATGTACCGGGCATATTTTGCCCACGTAATCCATGGCTGTGTGAGCCATGGATCAAGCTTCCGTAACTACAGCGTAGTTACGGACGAAGGGGCGGGCAGCTCCGTAACTACAGCGTAGTTACTAAGCTGGGCGGGGGGAGGGAAATTAGGAAGGAAGTGCTGGGTTAGGGGGTTACGATGTGTTTCCTGGTGTAATTACCCACTGTTACGCCAGCTGAAGTTAAGGTAGTCTTCAGCCGGCGTAACAGTGGGTAAGTACGCCGGGACAGGGGGAGTATCGGGGGGGAGTGCTTATGAGCTACGCTGGCCGTACTTACGAAGTACGGCACAGCATAGCTCTGGATCTGCCCCCTTGGGTTCAAAGCACAAGATAGACAGCAATTGAGATGTGCTTATGATAATGTTAGATCCAGGGCAGACTAATGTAGAGCAGCCTAACCCTAACCCTCCCCTTCCATTACCTAAACCCTCCCTTCCCTGCAGTCTAAGCCTAAAACTGCCCTCACCTCATAGTAACCTCAAAACTCCCCATAGAGTCTTACTCACCTGTCTGGTCAGTGCAATGTGTGTGCAATGGATCTGCGGCAGAGTTTCCGATTGAATGAATGGGTAAGTATGCCGATCGGCATACTTAACCATTCATTAAAACATTCTTTAAATAGAGCTATTTTTGAAATAGCCACCATAGTATAACAACACCAGGAGCTTGACCAAAGTACAAAAATCTGTTGTTCTGGACTGCTCTTTGTAGAGTGGCAAGAACACAGCTGTGAATTAATATCTGCACATCTTTAATGATTAACGTAAGTAATACTACATTAGAGTTCTGCTTAGTAAAAGAGAGTGTAAAAAGAAAAGTTGAATTTCTTATCCTATGAAGCCAGAAATTGAAGCCATCCTCTGTTGTAAGCTTTTGCAGAAGAGAGGAATCCTTAATAGTCTGACATCTCTGCAGACAGTGTTCCTTAAATGAAATTAGGACAGGTAAGTTTTGTGGTGTTAATATAAAGTTCCTGCCTATAGGATTGTTACAATGGATGACGATCCATCAAGGTATATGACTTGATATTATTATTAGGATATTACGTTAACAGATCATTGTTTTAATGCATTTCATTACAACACCACCTAGAAATGAAAGTGTAATGTATTTGTCTGTTAAACTGCTGATACTTTTCAGAATTAGCACTTTTTCAGTGTAATCAGCTCATTAAAAGAACTTAAGACAAAAATTTGATATTTTGAAATAAAGCACACACACATTACTTATACAGACACAATTTCTTGCAGCTCCATTTGGTTAAGGCAAGTCTTGTATCCCAGCATATGCCTCAGTTTAAATCCTTGTACTTAAATCATTCTGTAATGTCATGCTTGTGACTGAGCTAGGCATAAATGTGACATAACAAACAAGGAAATTTAATGTAAATGATCTGTCTCTTAAGTGGTTCTATTTCAGTTCCTGAGGTCTATTTTCTGTCCTGGCCTTGTTCCCTCTTTGTGACACATTATTTTTCTAGCAGCACCTACTGTATTTTAAGTTTGATATACCCCCCTCATAACTTGTTATTATACATTCTAGACTTATATAAATTCTAGTTTATATGTTTAAGCAATAAGTTACTCAAACAAAAATGGTTCATCTATATTTACAGACCTCCCTTGTTGCTCTAAACAATATTTAGTACTGGTTGGAAATGTATTTGTAACTAAGTAAAAGACATGTTTTACCTTATAATACTTTGATATTTAGTCTGAAAGCTTGTTCTGCAGTATGAAAGCTAATGAAGGCTTTTGACTTTCTTTGAATGCAGGGAATTAAATTGTTGGTAATAGTGGCTTCTGTTCTGTGTCTCTTATACTCCTTGTAATTGCAACAATCTGCTTTGAAACTCTGTCATAGTTCTCTACCATTGCTTCCTTCTCACACGGGAAGCGTAGGACATGTGTAGGTTGCAGGAATGCTTTGATTTGGTGTCAAACCAGCTTAAGAACATATTGTCAATCAAATGACTAATGACAAAAACCTTGTTAAATTTAGTTTCACTGATTTTAACCTTTATTTAGGTTTTGGCTGATATCATACACTTAATTTACAATTTTAGTTTAGTCTGTCTAGGTAACATTAAACTTTTCATATTTGTGTTTTTAAAAAAGAACATTGAGGAATGCAAAAGGAAAGCCAGATCAAACCTTTTTATCAGGTATACTTCAATTTAAGAAAACAAGATGCCAAGACACTTGATTTGGTTCAGTGATATTGGGCCATATGCAGAACTTTACCTTATATTTACAGCAATGTGTTACTGCGCATGCGAAGAAATTTTGTTATGTAATCTACATTACTTCTTGCAACGTAGATTGAGTATACGCGGTCTTAAAGACCGGGAAGGGACATTGCAAGAGAGGGAAAGATATTTAAACTAGAGAGGAGCGCCAAGACCCGTGTTTTGGTTTTGGTTCTAAATTTTATTCGCGTTTTGGTTTTGTCAAAAAATAATGAAATGTTTTGGTTTTGGATTTGGTTTTAGATCTGTATTTTTGTAAAAATTTTCATAAAATCACTAAAATCATGTAATATTAATGTTTTTTTATGTGCTTAAAGCATTACTAACACTAATAACATTCATTTTCAGTTCACAAGATTATTATCAGGACACATCATGATATGCAATGAAGCAGTTAGCATATTTTGACCGCCTCCCTTTGTAAAGCCCCAGTAGGCACTTATTATGTAAGGGGGGGATGAGTGCCCAGGTCGCCCTCCACCATGTACACACTTGCTACATGTTGAGACCTAAAAATCCTCTTAAATAGGTCCTTAAGGGTGGCGAGTGCCCAAGTTGCCATCCTCCATGTACTTACTTGGTACAGGTTGAGACCTTCAAAGATCCTCTTAAATAGGACCGTGAGAGGGGCGAGTGCCCACAGGTCGCCCACCCTCCATGTACACACTGCTTAATGTTGAGACCTAAAGATCCTCTTAAATAGATCCTAGAGGGTGGCAAGTGCCCAAGTCACCCACCCTCCATGTACAGACTTGGTACATGTTGAGACCTTTAAAGATCCCCTTTAAAAGGACCATGAGGGGGAGGAGTGCCCAGGTCGCCCACCCTCCATGTATAGACTTAGTACATGTTGAGACCTAAAGATCCTTCTAAATAGGTCCTAGAGGGTGGCGAGTGCCCAGGTCACCCACCCTCCATGTATAGACTTAGTACATGTTGAGACCTTAGTGCGCTTGTAATGGTCACTGTGATCTTATATAGTTCACCTTTTTTCGTGGTACTGATCAGTTATGAAACGTTTTAATGTTTGCCTGTGACATGTGCTCACATTTGTCAATCATGTTTTATATTAGTAGTACCTCATGTAAAAAAAAAAAAATCAAAATCTATTGGCAGACATCTCTGAAATGTTTCTTTATTTGTGCTATTAATAACACTATATGTTCCAGTCTGAGCTATAGTTTCTTTTAATTTTGACATGACCAAAAACTTTCAAAATGTGTAGCTTTGCAAATACACAGTGAATTTTATTGGTTATTCAGTGGATTGTGCCACTGAAGGTGTAGTTTTAAAGGTTTTAAGTCTTTTATTCCAATGTTCTGCATATGTTTTCAAAGTAAGATGGTCAGACAAAAAACAGGCATAAGTGTTACTGTTTTATGTGGATGACACTTAGAGCCACATTGTCTGTCTGTCTTGCTGATATCCTGCCTAGTGGGTTCAATACAAGGATTATAAATGAAAGTCTGTAAGCATTAAGCATTGTTGTATTGTTTAATCAGCAAACATGCTAATTTTATTTTGTTTGAACTGCAGATAAAAGGATGTTGCAGTTAACAGCTGAAATTGCAAATGTGCCTAATAGCGACTTCTTTAAGGACAGCAATCACAGATTTGAATAGAAAAATGTTTTACAAGATGCAAGGTGCCCAATCACACCACGAAAAGTATATGTTACAAAGAGCAGCTTATAGAGTGCCTAATAGAAACTTATTAAAGAACCACAATCACTGATTTGAATCAATAGAAAAATGTTTTATAAGATGCAAGGTACTAGTCTATAAACTTGGATGGAAAAATCTATATTTGATTCTATTACCTTGCCAGCCACTGCCAGCAAAACTGTACACTACAGAATTGCAAATAGTTTAACTACAAGTTTAATTTCTGCAACTTACAAAAAAACAGAGCAGAAATTATTTTTTTGGGCTTTTATATGTGACTGACCACTGTCCAATACTTGTACAATTATTATGCTTGATAGCCTACTACACTGAATATATGTGTAATGGCTTTTGACAAATTAGTCACTCTTGATAACCTGCCACACAGATTATATGTGTAATGGCATCTGAAAAATTAGTCACTGCGTGCCCTGTACTACACTCACTGTGTGTGTACACGGCACCAAGTTTCTCCAGATCAAGACACCTTTTTTATAAAAAAATATTTTTTTTTTTTAAAAGATAGCCCTAAGGGCTTTTGGTTTTTTTAAGACAGCACAAATATATACTAGGGGCTGTATCCAGACCTACGCTGGCTGGCGTTAAGATGCCAGCCAGCAGCGTAAGATTGGCTTAAAAGCCGATCTGCGCATGCGCAGGGCAGATGTTGCCCGGTGTAGCTACGGAAACGCCCGATCCACGGTCCGTAGCAGCGGTGTAGTAACACTGGAGGGGGAGGGCAATGAGGCTGGGAGGGCGGTGTTAGCGTAGCAACGCCGCTGTTCCGGCGTATTAACACTCGCTTACGCCAGCTGAAGTTAGGTTAGCCTTCAGCCGGCGTAAGCGAGTGTTAATACGCTGGGGAAAGGGGGAGTGTTGGGGGAGTGAAGCGATGGTACGCTGAGCGTTAGCACGCTCAGTGTACCATCGTAGCTCTGGATCAGGCCCTAGGATACTAGGTATATATTGTGACGCAAGTAGAGCTACAACTGTACGACACTATCACCACCAATCTCCTATCTAAAATGGCTCAGAGGTGACGTGGGAGTGCCTTATAAAACCTCAAAAACACATGAGAACTGTGTTCCTGAACAGCGCAACCACAAAGCAGCTGAAAAATAACATGAGATTTCAAGATGAAAAAAAACTAAACTGCGAGATCCGACATTTCCACCAAAATGGCGTTTTGCCTCGATTTGGAATACAAATTTGGCGGGAAGATCTGAGCCATGGCTTGGTTTGATTCGAAAAAGTGTCTGATTTCACAGAATCCAACCGCTCATCTCTTATTTAAATACAGGGCATGTTCCTACCAATAAACCCAATCCAGACCTGAACATTAACAATAAACCCAACCAGCTGAACAGGCTACGGGAATGGTTAAGTTCAAGATTATGACTATGGTCAAGATTCCATAACTAGTATATAATCATGCAAGCTCTTCACTAAGTTATGGAAAGTCAAATATGCTATTTCATTAAGTCCATTCTATTCAATTGTTATATTAATAATAATATATGTTATAAAATCGATTTGTCAACTAACAGACAATACCCACAAGAAGTAGCACTAAAATTTTCATTGCAAAACAGTACACTAAACACACTCGCAGGAGGTTCTAGAGTCACACTCAGACAAGTCTGGATCACTTTTAAAAGATCCAATATTTGCATGGGTTATTTAGCAGAAACACATCCTTTTTGTGTTTTAATATGGATCAGGTCCTCAGTATTGAACTATAGTTGCACTAACATTAACATTAATAATCTTTATCCCTAATTGTGTGTTGTTTTCTTCCCAATTATTTTTATTTTATTTATTATTAGGAATTTGTATTGATAATATTATATTTAATATGATTTTTTGCATATTTATATTCTATGAAGCAATGTGAAGGTAAGTAAGCATTGTGCTGGGAGATCAAATACTAACAATAGATCAGCAGGTTGTTACCCTTCATACAAAGTGTTGCGCTACATACTCTGAAGTAAGATAAGTGTCACGAATCTGGAAACTTTGGAGTTGCTCCCGGGTCGGAGGGACTGAGTAGATGTAGGGCAGAAGACGAACTTAGGAGGTAGTAAGTAGGATCTCCTCATGTAGGTCCAGACAGGGTAAGGATACTGTGATATAGTCAGTGTCTGATGGTATAGACAGTGAAGGTTCAGTTGTTAGATGTAGTGCAGGACTGGAGTGCACAGGACTGAAATGCACAGGACTGAAATGCACAGGACTGAAATGCACAGAATGAGATTGCACAGGATTGCGGGTTTGCACCGGACTG
>WWET01006278.1:55727-73072 GCA_011038615.1 Limnodynastes dumerilii
CTTATGTCCAGCCTTTATTGTCTGCCCCTTATGTCCAGCCTCCATTGTCTGCCTCTTATGTCCAGCCTCCATGTCTGCCTCTTATGTCCAGCGTCCATGTCTGCCCCTTATGTCTAGCCTCCACTATCTGCCCCTTAATTCCAGCCTTCATTGTCTGCCCCTTATGTCCAGCCTCCATGGTCTGCCCCTTGTGTCCAGCCTCCATTGTATGCCCCTTATGTCCAGCCTCCATTGTCTGCACTTATATCCAGTCTCCATGTCTGCCCCTTATGTCTAGCCTCCACTATCTGCCCCTTAATTCCAGCCTTCATTATCTGCCCCTTATGTCCAGTCTCCATTATCTGCCCCTTATGTCCAGCCTCCACTGTCTGCCCCTTATTTCCAGCCTCCGTTGTCTGCCCCTTATGTCCAGCCTCCACTGTCTGCCCCTTACTTGCAGCCTCGGTTGTCTGCCCCTTATATACAGTCTCCGTTGTTTGCCCCTTACATACAGTTTCCGTTGTTTGCCTCTTATATACAGTCTCCGTTGTTTGCCCCTTAGTTGCAGCCTCTGTTGTTTGCCCCTTAGTTGCAGCCTCTGTTACTTACCTTTGATGTCCCTTCCTCTGCGGCGCATCCTCTCTCTGGCGCTCCCTCTCTCTCTGCTGGCGGTCATCTAATTACATCTATTTGCCAGATGGGAAATAGTCAATAGTATTTTATTTTTATGCTACAGTTACATGTATAATAAACCTCTATTTATTATTGATATCATATACCATCTGTCTTCCACATTTTTGTTATAATTATTAGTTATCATCTAGAGGTTACCTATTTACATCCTTAGTGCCATACACTGTAACGTTGTAGGTTGTTTCTCCTATGGACTATTTCCCATCTGGCAAATAGATGTAATTAGTTTATTTGGTTTACATAGCGCTTGTTCTTTTTTCTTATTCCCTGTACTGCACTTATAAAAGCCCTGTCGGTTATCTAGCCGAACAGGCTTTTAACAAAAGGTGCCGTAACGCCGTTCCGGTGCGTCCGACGATAAAAAAAAGCCCTGCTGCAGTCACATGGTACACTACAGTCCCTGCAGGCAGCTGGTCATAGAGGCTCTGTGAGGCTCTGCAGGAAGCTGGTCATAGAGGTCTCAGAGCCTCTGTGACCCAGAACCAGGAGGAGGATCCCTGATGCTTTGATGTTTTTTCTTTTTCTTCCTTTTTTGCAGTTGTAAAGGGGTTTGGGCTAACAGAAACCCCTCTTGGGTGCGCCACTGTCCCGATGCACTTCGAATTCCTTGTATATGAGGGGAGCAGATTCGGTCTGTTAACAAAACCTATCAATTTATATCAACAATGGCGAACCTCATCTTCTGTACTCCTGATTGCAATTTTTACTAAGTTTTGGTGCGGATTTTAACAATCTACACCAATACTCTATATGATGCTATTATATAGAGCTGTTATTAGTGGGAGGAAAAGTGGGGTACATATCGGAAGACCGCTGGAATAAAAAACTAAAGCAACAATGCTAAAAAAAATGATAATAATAATAAAGAAAAATATTGACTTTTTTATATTTTATTAATAAATAAATAATATAAACACTTTTGAATTAAAAATGTAAAAAAACAACAAAAACAGCAAAATAAGCTGTTAAAACTTACCTGTACAAGTGTAACGTCTGTCTTGGAGTCCTACGCATGCGCGGGGTTGTTTGCCTTTTGGGACTTTAAAGGCAGCTAATACGCACGCATAGGCACTTCAGCTCCAAGCAACGCCGAACAGTCGGCAAAAGTACCAAGTAACTAAGGGCTCTATTTACTTACCTTCCTCGTTCCCTGTGAAGGAAGCTGCATCAGGCTCGCTTATCATCAAGCTGCATCAGGCTCGCTTATCATCGCAGCGAGCCTGACAGCTTCCTTCACATGATTTACAAATACTCACCCCTCCTGCGAGGTCCCTCGATGATCTGCCGGGTCCGCGATGCGATACATGAATGAAGTGCTGCACATGCGCTGTATCTCTCAATCGGAACTTAGAAAAATTTCAGTGCTGACATAAGAAACACTGCGCATGTGCAGTGTATTCATGCCGGGACTGGACAGCTGCAGCCCAACGGGACGCCCGGACAGGTGAGTAAATGTTTATTTCTATTTTCTATGTTTTTTTTTTACTTATACATTTTTTTTAAATTATTATTACTTTTTTAACAGGGGCACGATTGTGATGTATTCTGACGGTCTCCCCATACATGCCCTCCTTTTCCTCCCCCTAATAACAGCTGTGGGGAGGAAGAGGGGTATATGAGGACATCACTGGAATACTTGCCACTAATGCCATCTGAGCTGGCGTTAGTCTGACGCTGGTAGCGGCGTAAAACTCCACTCGGACGTTTTGAAAATATGGTCCACTTCATTTTAATATTTTTATCACACTAAAATGATCTTTGTAAATAGAGCCCTATGGGCCATGGAATTGTGTTTGATGCGCTAATCATAGTAAATGGCCCCATACATTCCTATACATATTTCGAGACATCCAAGCAATCCCCAAAACCTACCATAAATACAGTATTATGAATAGGGTGTAAATGCTTTTTAGAAGAATAGTGCGAACTAAGGCAGAGGGAGGGTTAAAATACTAAAAGAGCAGGGTAATTATTTGTGTGTTAAATTTAGTGTGCATTGCATATTTGGGCTTGTTTTTTTTTTGGGGGGGCTTTTTAGGATCGGGTTAGGTTCGTTTTTACTTGTCAGTTGCTTGTTTTATATCGGCAACGCTTGCCAGCAGTATGTAGTATGCTGGCGCCCATGTATTGGAGGCGAACTGTTAAGTTTTGTTTTTCTTGGAGTGTTGGAAAATCAAGGAACGGGTGTAAGGGATTATGCGCGCGCATGTTATCTCTCGGGTGTACCAAGATGTCGGTATTTCCTTTACGTCACATATGTGCGACACTAGCAGATAAACAACGATTTCTATATTTCTTTCTTTTTTTTTTTTTACAGTGCAGCTTGAGAAATGTCTGTGAATTATGCTGCTGGGTTATCGCCATATTCTGACAAAGGACGATGCGGTCTACCAGAGGTAAGAACATGCATTTTTGGGAAATCACGGAAATAGCCATAAATCCGGTGCATTGGAGCATGAGAATAAGATGAACCTGCGTTCCTGGTATTTAGCATGTATCTATAGTTTGCCATTTGCGCATTAATAATGGTGTTGCAACGGTTACAGGTTAAGGAACACAATGATTTGTGTGTAATGTTTGAATTTCGTTTCCATTTATATTGCTAGGATGTCATTTATGTGTGCTATTTAACTAGTCAGCTAATTGAATAGATCTCAAAATTACTTGCATTGATGAAAAAGCTCCAAGTAATCAAAGATTATAATATATTATAAAATGTTTCTTATCAGAATTCTTGTTCTCTCGATAATTGTGGCAGTGCCCAAAGGGTATAAATATACCCCAATGACAGTAGACCTGTCAGCGTCGGGATGTCCTGCGTTGCAGGACATGGTATTTGTCGTCTGTATAGGGTTTTTTATTTTGCCAAGGCCACCCCGGATTAAAAGCTTACAAGACTGGACCCCTATCAGAGCAGGTAAGTATGGTATTTTTTTTAGTCGTGTGGGCATTTTAATATTTTTATTTAAGGGGCACATGGCGCTGGTTTTATTATTTAAAGTATGTGGCCACTATTTAAATTTTTTAAAGAAGGGGACAAGGACATGGCTTTTTTTTTATTTATTTTTTTATTTTGAAGGGGCACATGTCGCAATTTTTTTTTTTTTTTAAATGTGAGCACTGTAATTTTTTTTAATGAAAGGGACGGGGTATTTGCATTATTTTATTATTTAACATTATATGTGGGCACTTGGGACGTTTAAGTTTTTTGGAAGGGCACAGTATATATATATTTTTTTTATGGGCATGGACATCTAACGCTTTTTGGGGCAGGGCATGCTGCCGATAGTAGTGCTACTAGCGAAAGTATGCCTTGTCATTCGTGAGCATGCTTAGAATAGTAGTTCTTCTGGTGGCAGCATGCCCTGGTGGGCCGTTTTTTATTTATTTATTTTCAGCGGTTGCGGTGGAAAAGGTAGCAGGGTAAGGGGTTTTTTTTTTAAACTAATTACTTGCTTGTTTTTTTTCAGCTCCATTGAGCTGAACCTACACTTACACCATCGCAAGAGATGGTGTAAGTGTAAGGCTTATTAAGCAGCCACCGGACCACAGTGGAAACAGTATTTAAATGATAAAAGCGACCTTTTTCTCATTTAAATATTATTCCACAGGCGCAGCCCAGTCGGATGCGATCACAGGCTGATTCTGTTCACGCTGCCGATCTGGGCATGCGCAGGAGACATTTTGGCTGCGCTTCCGTCTGAAAAATAGACGGAAGCGCAGCTCTGAATCAGGTCCTTTGTCTCTGAGTTTATAAATGTTTCCATATAGTTAACCTTACCTTTTGTATAGATTTATGACAATCCAAGAGCTGTAGCACTGTATGTAATGTATCATATAATTTTAAATATAATGTAGTCTTAATTTTTTTGTTTAAATTGTAATCTACCATTATTGTTATTATTAAATTTTTATTAGGAAATTGCCTGGGTCTGGTCATTTGTTAAGAAACCATTTTTAGGGGCCATATGCAAGCATATGAACTAGATTAAACAAACCAAGCAATTTGCAAAGGTCAAGAACTGTGTTAAAGTAGAAAGCAAAGTTCTGCAGCATTAATGTGTAAAGCAGGCTATAGATTGATCAGCTCATCTGACAGTTAGAGTATGTTATTTTATTTGGACCAGATTCAGACCTATGCAAAACATTGAAAACAACCCCACTTCCATTACAGACCACATCCTCTAGTTCTAGACTTCCTTAAAGTGAAAGTGTTATGTCATAATAAAAATGTCATTTTACTGCAAATATAGTGGGTATTTACACTATAAACAACTTCACATAAGATGTAATAATATTATTCCAAAAAAGTGCAAAATATGGGCACGTTTATTGGATATATACACACGTATCAATAAGACTGTCCAGGATTGTTTGTATCTCCATAGATTTCCTATGCTGCTAATACTGTTTCGCACTTTTTTTTTTATCCATTTATTAATGCACTTATTTTGCACTTTTTGGGATTAATCCCATGTCTTGGGTGATGTTGTCCATAGTACCAATGTTCACTATTTTCGCAGTAAAATAATTTAAGAGATTTTGTAGTTGCAAATACCCCCCTTTCTGATTCTATCTATCTATATCAATAGCAATAGCAACACACACTAAGTTAATCCCCCTCCTCCTATCCTATTATTATGTTAAGCTGACCTCTACTCTAGCTCATACTACTCTATTGTATGCATTCACACTCTATTATTTAAAGCCTATTAACCCCTTATTAACTTCCCTCCCTCCCATTCACACCTTATATACTTTACCTGGCCTTTATCTTCCCCGCAAGCCCAAAAACCGCAACCCACAGCAAGCAAAAAAAAAAAGCAGCGACTCAAGAAAATAACAAGCCCAATTCAGCTTGTTATAAGCGGACTTGGCAACTATGCATGCATGGGAGCTGGATACAGCAGCGATCCTGGTTGCAGAGGCCTTTGCTATTGCTGCTGAAAATCAAGTTATTAATGAATTAATTATGAATTACCCAATTCTTAAAGTAGACAGGGTGCCACTCCGAGCTTTCAGGGAAAGGGCAATAACCAACTGTTGTCCAGATATCCCCTTAATTGCACTATACCTCTGATTTTGTTACTTTAATCTTACTTAACCAAATACTGTCAGGTAATTAATTTGTATTGTTTAAAAAATAAAAGCAAAAAAACTCACACACTGAAGCTGGCCATACACTAGTACGATTATCGGTCCCAGCAGGGGGTGGGCCGATAAACGGGACAATTTCCCCCTAGGAAACCGTCCTGTTATCGGCACCATACACCTGTCCTGCTGGGACTGATAATCCTAGCAGAAGGGGGGGGGGACAGGGCTCTGCTGCTGCTGTGTATCTATGTTCAAAGGTGCTCTGACAGCATTGATGGTATACTTTAAAGCTTTCAGAGCAGCATAGCACATAGATATACAGCGCGGTTTTGGCTGATCCCTGTCTGTACTACTCCCTGCAATAGCCGCTGCTGCATATCTATGTACTATGCTGCTCTGACAGCTGTCAGATAAGCTTTGTACATAGATATACAGCAGCAGCGTTTATTTGGTGTTTCAAAAATTGATCTGGACCATACACTAGAGCGATTACCGTATTTGCCCAATCATAATCGCTCTAGTTTATGGCCAGCTTTAGCCTAAACACTTCTTGGGTCAAAATCACAATCAAACCTCATTCTCTCACTCTAATTCAACTAAAAGTATATCTCCTAGTTCTTGGTTTTCTCCCTTGAAATGCATGCATCATTATGCTAATAGTTAATAAGTTTGGCAGCTGGTAAACTGTTTATTTCAATGGTTTCACCATGTGACAGGATGGTGTTTGCTCCACATAAAAAAATAAACCCTAGCCCAGTGGTTCCCAAACTGTGCGCCGCGGCTCCCTGGGGTGCCGCGACGCTCTCACCGGGGTGCCTCGGAATGTTTCTATTTCCTATTGTATTGTATTGTATTTTTGTCTTAGGGGGTGCCTTGAAAAAAATATGGAGACCCTAAGGATGCCCCGAACTGAGAAAGTTTGGGAACCACTGCCCTAGTCTATATTGTCAGAAATTACCTAATATCTCTTGCAAATAAATAAATAAAAATAAAAAATATATATGGTTGATGAACACGCACAGACAGAAAATCTATTCTATATCTGTGAGGTTGTAAAATATAGAAACTGGTATCCTAAAGTCAACTTATTTAGGGGTCTGTGTGTGTATTTATATAGATACATAAAGATTCTCCAAATACTTATTATTAGGTTGCCCTGAAAGTTCAGCATGTACCCATTTCTTAAAACCTGGACTTGTTAATTCTTTTAATAAATGTGTGATGTTTTGTAACGTTCTGTATTTTAGATTTTTGATTCACCAGAAGAATTGCACCGAAAGGTGAGGGAGCTTGCTGACATGATCCAGAAAGCCTTATATGTTGTAATTCACACAGGGGCTGGAATCAGTACTTCCTGTGGGATCCCTGATTTTAGGTTTGAACTATTGATTTTTTTCTTTTACATTAGTAGTGTATACTGTCATGTACAGACATTTACAGAGATTTTCACTATCCCTTTCCAAACTGAAATCACTCACCTGTTCAGTAAATGCATTCATAATCATTCATGATGTGTGTCCTCTTTAAACCCATGTAATATGTCTCTAATCTGTTTCTAATAGCACGCAAATATATACACTTCTCATGCACTGTAATCAAATATTATATGCTAGTTATGTTGGGATGCAGTTGCCGCCTTGAAAATGCTGTTTCTGAATTAGAGACAGCCGGAAGCTAATTTTGTCTGTCTCTAATTCGAAAATTGTATTAATGTGTGGTTAAGTATGCCGATTGGCATACTTACCCATTTGTGATAACCAAGTGATATGGTAAAAGTTTAGAAATCAGAAATGAAGAGAGGTGAAAGAGTGTAAGTGACTCAGAGTAAATGTACACCAAGTTTAGTTAATTACATTTTATTTAAATTAATTGTATTTACTTTGTTTTGCAATAGCAGAAAACTTTAGTTTGTACAATGACAAATCTTTAAACAGATGAACAAATTATATTATAGCCTATAGAATCAGTAATATTTCTTGACATAACATAACAAAATGACATAACATTGAGATTATGCATGCACAGTTAAAGAACAATATAACTAACATAGAAAGACTGTCTTTTCATTGATAGAGAACAGTTACAAGTAGACCAATAAATGTTCTATAGTTAAACACCCCAAAAAGTTCCAAATGTTTCTTTCACACTTCTCCCCCTCTCTCTCCTCTCCGCTACTGCCACCTTTTCCCTGATCTGCTCCGATGTCTCCTTTTAGTTCTCATCGACACTCTCCTATTACTGCTCCGTTATCACTCCTTGTCACTTCTTTCACTCTGCTCCACTGTCAATCCCTTGCTCACCGCCACCGACTCTCCCCTCAGTCTGCTCCACTGTCACCTTTTCTCTCACCGCCACCTCTCTCGCTCGATCTGCTCCATCGTCATTTCTTCTCTCACTGCCACCTCTCTCTGTGTGCTCCACTGTCACTCCTATCGCCGCCACCGCCACCTTTCTCTCACGATCTGCTCTGCTGTTACTCACTGACACCTTCTCCCAATTTGCTCCTCTGTCTCTCCTTACTGCTAACGTCACTCTTTTCAGTCTGCTTCAATGTTACTTTTTCTCTCACCGCTACCAACATACTTTCGCTCAATCTGCCCCACCGTCACTCCTGCTCTCTACAACCGCTGCCGCCAACCGACACCCAACAGTCTCCTCTCACATGTCACCTTTACCCCAAGATCTTTCTAGAAGACCTCCCTCGCATTACCAATCCCATCTTCCTCAGCTGACTGTTACTTAGCAACATCCCTCATGCCAACCTGTGCTCAAAACTGAATACGAGACCTATGCTCTTTGCACAGTCGCACAACGGCATGAGAGCAGTACCATCACAGCCAGGCCCGGTGCTAGGGTGTTCGGGGCCCCTCTGCAAACTTTAAATTTGCGCCCTCCTTATTAATTATAACATTAACACAATCTTGTAACAACAAGAAAAGAAAGCAAATCATAGTCACTACTATACAATACAGACAGTATCCTAACCTCTGCTATACAACTCCTAATTCATCCTAAAAACTGCCACACAATACAGACTATATACCTTAGTGATAGCTATACATACCATTCAGACATTATTCTAGTGATCACTACCATACAGGCTGCCTCCTGACCACTATGCAATAAATTCAACATTATTGTGTCTAAAGCCTCTCTAATATCCCCTATCATGTGTCTCCAGCTCCCAGTTTTCCCCATCATGTGTCTGCAGATCCCAGTATCTATCATGTGTTTCCAGCCTCCCCATCATGTCACTTTAGCCTCCCCAGTATCCCCATCATGTCAATTTAGCCTCCACAGTCTCCCAACAATGTCACTTCAGCCTCCTCCCCAGTATCCCCATCATGTCACTTTAGCCTCCCTAGTATCCCTATCATATCACTTCAGCCTCCCCAGTAATCCCCATCATGTCACTTCAGCCTCCTCAGTAATCCCCATTCACCTCTCTCCAGCCTCTCTATATTCCCCATAGATTTCTGTCACTTACCTTAGCTGTTTCCTCTTCTCCCACGGTGCTCGCTCCCTCTGCTTACTCCTGACGCTGCTGTGACCTAATGTCACATCAGCGTCGTCTGCGTGCAGGTAGTTCCTGCTATCCGCTGCCGGGCAGAGCACAGAACAGCTGATAGCAAACCCCCGGTAACTGAAATGGAGTTTGCTATCAGCTGCTCTGTGCAACTTCCCCAGCGGCTGATAGCAGAGACCTTTAAACCGCGTGCTGGAGCGGGGGGATGAGCGCCTATTTAGTCTGGCGCCAGAATGCGCCGCATCCCCCCATGGAGCGCATGCCAACCATAAAATGTGCACCTCGCTCCTACAACCCCCCAGGGGTACCACACATTCATTCGGAAGCCGCTGCCGCAGACCAGTCCCACCGCCGCATCGGACGAGACAGGCGAGTATTATTGGGGAGTCTATAGGGAATAGTAATCTATGGGGAGTTTAAGGATTGGGCTGCGGGGAGGTGACACTTGAGGCCAGGAGCAGGGAAGGAAGTTTTAAGGTCAGGCTGCAGGTAGGGGAGTCTTAGGGTCAGGCTGCAGAGAAGGGAGGGTTAGGATAAGGATTAGGGTTGGGGTTACATTAATACTCGCCGCTATGTGTGGATCTATTGCTCCTGCCTTGCCAAGAAGCAATTGATTTTCCATCCATTTCGCAACTCCCTGGGAGCAAACGGCCTTTTCAATAAAAAACAGTTATATTTCATAGCTTTTTTAATTCTTTTTTTTCAATTTAGGGGTCCTAATGGTGTATGGACATTGGAAGAAAAGGGACTAGACCCTAAATTTGATACTACGTTTGAAACAGCTTGCCCTTCTGCAACCCACATGGCACTTCTACAATTGCAGAGAGTTGGTATCTTGAAGTTTTTGATCAGTCAGAATGTGGATGGGTTACATGTGAGGTCTGGATTTCCCAGGTTTGTTGCAAATATTTTTTTCTTTAGGACTTTTAACCCACTGGTTTTAATATAATGGTGGCCTTCAATGCCAGTTGAAACTTGACCCTGAATCTGTGGCAGTGCTTTTTAGATGTTGCATGGTCCATTTCACTGGTCACTAAAAGTTAAACAAAAGATTAAATCGCATTTTCTGTATTTCTTTCCCTTCACCACTTTGCTATAAAATGCTAGTTTCATTTAGTATTTCACATTTTTTTTTATCACATTTAATGCTGTGTCTGTTATGTCATAAATCTTATTGATACACATAATAATTCAGATTTTTATCTTTGTGCTGCAGGGAGCACCTTTCAGAGCTCCATGGAAACATGTTTGTTGAGGAATGTAGCAAATGTGGCAAGTGAGTATTTAATAGTGATTTGTAACAGAACCCTATCAATGTGTTTGAGATTTTGTTTGTTTTTACTGCTTTTTTTTTATTTATTTATTTTCCTCTCCTTTCTGTTCAGATATTTTAAATTGTTCTTGCTTCACAGACAATATGTTCGAGATTACGTGGTGGGAACCATGGGATTGAAACCTACTGGAAGACTCTGTGATGTTCCCAAAGTAAGAGGCCTTCGAGCATGCAGGTAAAATTATTATTATTGGATGCAATTCCGATGCCAGATCCCTGCTGCATCCTAACTCCTGTACCAGCAATGGAAGAAGAAAAGACCCTTCCTTCAGTTTTTATTCTGCAAATCGGGATAGGGTATAAGATCCTTTATGTGCCCTTACTGTAAAATTAAAATAGACCCCCCCCCTTCCTTCAATCTTGCTTACCCAGCGTACCCACCTCAGCTGCCTTCAGAAAGACTAGTGCACACGCATGTGCCGTCACAAATTTTCCGCTTACAAAGAATGGTAAACGCCCACGTATTGTAGGTTTAGATCTAGTCCATAAAGTGGGAAGAAAAGCCATAATCACTCAGAATCTTTGTGTTTATTGATTACAGACATAGCAATAATAAGTCTCAACATGTTGATATTGTATTTTAGGGGAAAACTAAAAGACACCATCCTGGACTGGGAGGATTCTCTACCTGAGAGAGATTTAAGTCTTGCTGATGAAGCCTGCAGGTAACTAAAGCTGTGACCTAATTTTCAGTGTCCCATTAGTTTAGTGCTGCTGATTTCTACTATTTCAGTCTTATTTCTGTTCTAGAAAAGCTGATCTGTCCATCACTCTTGGAACATCCCTTCAGATTAAACCCAGTGGGAATCTTCCGCTTTTGACAAAACGGAAAGGTGGGAAACTAGTCATAATAAACCTGCAGCCAACTAAGCATGTAAGTTTTAAGTATTGTATTTATAATAAAGCACTGTCTGATTATTTGTATAATGGCATCAATTTGCTTATAGTAAACTTTGTATTTTTCCTAATTTTTTATTTTTTTTATTTTTATAAATCATTTTCTTCTCTAGGCAAAGGAGATAAAATATTGGTTGCCATTATAGAATTGTTGTGATGTCTTAACAGCATGATTTTTTTCAGGCGCTGTTCCTGCCCACAATAAAAATATGTCATGAAAATTGTTCTTAAGAGAAAGTCAGTTATGCTCATCGGATTTATTTTGTAATAAAAATAGAATTTATATTATTTCTTTTTTATTTTCTAATATTTCTTATTTTCTAATTGCAATATGAATTAGGTATTTAAACAAGGGTTAGCTAGTTTTTAGCCTTTATGACTTCCTATAAGCCTCCTTTTCTGCAACAGCAAGATGATTGGCTTTGTGGACAATGTATATTATATATGAAGTATAACTTTTATAACCGATAAATTCTTACCTGGTTTGTTTTTCCCATTTATGGTAACTTTTCAGAAACTAAATATTTTCAGGCATGCAAGTGCATCTTTAGATGATGGCATACAACGTAACTGTCTAGATTTATCCAAAGCTGAAAATCAATAGAGTATACTAACCACATGGCCAATATTCAATTTTTGTGTTTTTTTGTTGTTTTTTTTATGTTTTTTATCTACTTATCTATATTTAGTCACTGTGGGCCTGATTCACAACTAAGTAAGAACAGGATTTCAGTGCGTATATTTAAGAATGGTTAAACTGAGCATGCCCAGAACTCAAAACTATGCACTGAAACCATGTAAGAATTATTCACAGATAAGAACAGCTACTTAAGAATAATTCATGCTTGGGAATATAATGACTTTCGCATGAGTGGCTAGAGGGGCAAGGCTCTTAATGAAAATGATAAATACTAAATTTGATGAGCGCTAAAGGGAACTATAACACACTGAAAAAATACAAAAATAAATTATAAATGGTTAGAAAATTATAAAATGGCTTCTGTTAGTCAAAATAAAAATATTTATTGATAGACAAAAATTGCATGTTAAAATCTATATGAATAGATAACAATTAAACAAAGTATCAATTGATACAATAACAACCCCACTAAACGAATAGTTCCTTGGTGATGCGTTTAAGATCTGACTATGCAGATAATAACTGTGGATTGTAAAAAGTTATTTGTTTGAGAATAATATGAACAGTGAAGAATTCAAAAGATTAGTAAACGTGGTAGGGAAGCAGTCTCTGTAACTTGATATTATGAACAGCCAGTATCAACGGTGTCTCAACAAGCTTTGTGCGCTTAATATAAGTGAAGAAGGTACCTTCATACAAAAGATCCTGCTTGAATTCCCTGCACACTATATGAGCAGTGGTCCAATTGTATTTATATAACGTTCCGTTGCAGCTGGATGCTGGGAGGGGATAGCAGGGCCACGAAGCTCTCGGAATCCTCCCACTCCTACTTCAGGTGCAAAGTGGGCTAATAGGCTGCTTCGATACGGGCCACCAGCAACTGTTGAGACTTCATATAATAAGTCTTGCTTGAATTCCCTGTGCACCATGCGGGCAGTGGTCCGGTTGTATGAGAATATCGTTCCGTTGCAGCTGGGTGCTGTGAGGGGATAGCAGGGCTGTAAAGCTCTCGGAATCCTCCCCCTCCTACTTCAGGTGCAACGTGGGCTAATAGCCTACTTCAATGCGGACCACCAACAACTGTTCAAACTTAGAAACAATAGAAACAATATCCACAGTTAAATTACGTTAGTGGGGGCAGTCTCCTTAACGCGTTTCATCGCCTGCGTGCGATTTCATCAGAAGGGTGCAGACTGGTCATCCCCTGTTGTTTATATAGCTTCAGCTAAAATTCATTAAGCTGCAGCTGTGCAGTCAGTGATCGTTCACATTCAGGGGTCAGAAAAGAAGCCTAATTCAATAGTCAACACTTTATATATAAAACAAAACAGAAGCCAATATTTGAAATTATGCATAATAATGCTATTTTATAAGGTATTATATAGATGTAAAATTTAAATCTAAAAAATATTGTCTGAAAACTCTTTACACACCATTATTATCAGTGAGTCAAATGGGAATCAACATCCTCCATTCTTAAAGGGACAAAAGCCGTAACCCTTAGTTCTTAAGAATACAATTCATCATTTTGGTACTCTTCCCAAGACACAAGTACTTATTGTTAATGGAGTTATGCATAGACAGCATATAATAAATTTAAACAAAAAACACACAAACCTCAGCCAAAAAACATGTATAAAAAAAAATAAAAAAATGAATATACGGAATGAATGAATAAAAATAAATACAGACCCTTATGGAGCTTACTAATGATCTATAGTATTTATAACCATCTTAATGAACTGTCAAATTTAACAGAATAATAAAATCCCATTATATTCTATAATAATCAAACATAAAAAAAAATTTATAATCAAAACCAATGAATAAATAAATAACATAAAGAGTGATTTAAATTCACCTCGCAATAAGTATTTTATAGCCAATCATGCCATGACATAATATTTTAAGATACAGGAGACCCAAAAACAAAATCATCAAGAGATAGTATTTTGACAGAATGATTAGAAGTGAAAGATATTAAACCTATGCAATAGAGGGTCCATGAAAAATTCATTATCCATGGTCACCAAAATCCATATCAATGGATTCGTTGAGGCCCCCTGGATACAACGTATTTAACGTATGTATCCAGAAGGCCTCTCTAATACAAAGTTTTTTGAACCTATTTCCCCCCCGAGCTGTTGGGGGGATGTGTTCAATGCCTAAAACAGAGAGAAACTTGATATTACTCCCGTGATGGGTAGCAAAATGACGTGCTATACTATGATTAACATTAACTTTTTGAACATTACGTTTATGCTCTAAAAAATGTACTCTAAGCTGGCGGGTTGTGCGGCCTACATATTGCAGGCCGCATAGACAACAGACAATATAGATCACATATTGACTGTTACAATTGATGTGATCATTAATCAAGTATTTCTTTTTTGTGATAAAGGACTCAAACTGAATTGCCCTATGGGATATGAAATTACAAGTTAAGCACCTATTTTTCCCGCACCTGAAACACCCCTTGATAGGTGATGGTAATACAAAATTCTCAGTCACTGATGAACTATTAAGCAACCTGTTCTTCTTGCCATCATAGAAGCTAGGTGCTAAAATAGTCTTAAGATTATTAGCTTTTTTAAAAATAACTGTTGGGTGTTCAGGTAGAACTGATTTGAGAATCGGATCCAACTTTAGCATCTCAAAATTCCGTCTCATTGTTTTTTTAATACTATTGGCAGCATGATTAAACTTAGAGACAAAAATGATGTTACTTTCTCTATTAAATTTCTTATCCCTTTTATTTTTATTTATATCTATATTCATACTAGTATCATTAATGTCCCCCTGCTTGGATCTCAGAAGGTCCTCTCTATTTATTGATCCCGCTTCATGCATTGCCTTAGTGAGAAGTGGTTCTGGGTATCCTTTCTCCCTAAAGTTCACCAGCATATCAGAGGCCTATGACTTGAATTTAGTTGGAGAGGAACAGTTGCGTCTTATCCTCCGCAGCTGTCCCCCAGGAATGTTACATAGCCACTGTTTCTGAGAATTGATTGAGACCTCAATGTCCAAAAATTCAATTCTGTCAGGGCTCTGAGTGTAGGTGAATGAGAGATTAAAATTGTTATCGTTAAGACTATCAAAAAAGTCGTTGACAGTCTCCGCCGGGCCATCCCATATAAAAAATAAATCGTCAATGTACCGGCGATAAAGAACCAGGTGCGCGCCCGCTCCGTCTCCCCACACATGGGCCTCTTCAAAGGAACCCATGTACAGGTTGGCGAAGCTGGCCGCGAACCTGGTCCCCATCGCCGTACCAAGAATTTGAAGAAAAAATTTACCATCAAATAAAAAATAATTATGAGTTAAAATGAACTGGATAGCTTGGAGAATAAATTGTTGGTGCCTCTCAGAGAGCTCGCCTCGTTGGAGGAGATGTGAAGCCACCGACCCTATCCCTTCCCTATGCAGAATGTTGGTGTATAAAGCCTGTATGTCACAAGTGACCAGCCTGTAGGTGGATTTCCACTCAACATCCGCAAGGGTCTGGAGAAAGTCGGTGGTATCCTTCAGGTGGGCTCTCTGAGAGGCAGCATAACTCTGTAAAAAAGAATCAACGTAAAAAGAAAGATTAGAAGTTAAAGGATTAATGCCAGAAATAATGGGACGGCCCGGCGGAGAGGTCAACGACTTGTGCACTTTTGGAAGATGGTAATAGATAGGGACCACAGGATATTTTTGATAAAGGAAATCAAATTCTATCTTTGTGATAACTCCATCATTAAGTGCCTGTTTAAGCAAGGTAAGTAGCTCAGGTGTGAACTTGGCAGTGGGGTTGGAGTCCAGGCGGGTATAAAACCTCAAATCTGACAGTTGACGGTCAGCTTTAGCCAAATACTGGCTGGTATCCTGGACTACAACCCCACCGCCTTTATCTGCACTCTTAATAATGATAGTGGGATCATTAGTAAGCTCCATAAGGGTCTGTATTTATTTTTATTCATTCATTCCGTATATTCATTTTTTTATTTTTTTTTATACATGTTTTTTGGCTGAGGTTTGTGTGTTTTTTGTTTAAATTTATTATATGCTGTCTATATATAACTACATTAACAATTAGTACTAGTGTCTGGGAAGAGTATCTAAATGATGAATTGTATTCTTAGAATTAAGGGTTAAGGTGTTTGTCCTTTTAAGGAATGGAGGATGTTGATTCCCATTCTACTCACTGACAATAACGGTGTGTAAAAAGTTTTCAGACAATGTTTTTTAGATTTAAATTTTTTATCTATATAATACCTTATAAAATGGCATTATTATGCATAATTTCATATATTGGCTTCTGTTCTGTTTTGTTTTATATATAAAATGTTGACTATTGAATTAGGCTTCTTTTTTGAACCCTGAATGTGAACGATCACTGACTGCACACCTGCAGCTTAATGAATTTCAGCTGACGCTATATAAACAACAGGGGATGACCAGTCTGCACCCTTCTGATGAAATCGCACGCAGGCGATGAAACGCGTTAAGGAGACTGCCCCCACTAACGTAATTTAACTGTGGATATTGTTTCTATTGTTTCTAAGTTTGAACAGTTGTTGGTGGTCCGCATTGAAGTAGGCTATTAGCCCACGTTGCACCTGAAGTAGGAGGGGGAAGATTCCGAGAGCTTTACAGCCCTACTATCCCCTCACAGCACCCAGCTGCAACGGAACGATATTTTCATACAACCGGACCACTGCCGCATAGTGCACAGGGAATTCAAGCAGGACTTATTATACAAAGTCTCAACAGTTGCTGGTGGCCCGTATCGAAGCAGCTCATTAGCCCACGTTGCATCTGAAGCAGGAGTGGGAGGATTCCGAGAGCTTCGTGGCCCTGCTATCCCCTCACAGCATCCAGCTGCAACGGAACGTTATATAAATACAATTGGACCACTGCTCATATAGTGTGCAGGGAATTCAAGCAGGATCTTTTGTATGAAGGTACCTTCTTCACTTATATTAAGCGCACAAAGCTTGTTGAGACACCATTGATACTGGCTGTTCATAATATCAAGTTACAGAGACTGCTTCCCTACCACGTTTACTAATATTTTGAATTCTTCACTGTTCATATTATTCTCAAACAAATAACTTTTTACAATCCACAGTTATTATCTGCATAGTCAGATCTTAAACGCATCACGCAACCTATTCGTTTAGTGGGGTTGTTATTGTATCAAT
>WWET01006279.1:2883-27865 GCA_011038615.1 Limnodynastes dumerilii
CCTGCTGAGATTGCAACAACTATGATCATTTGCCACATTGGGACTGCAGGCTGGTGTCAGAATACTGTGGTGCATCAAAAATGGGTGTGGTATGCGACTTTGAACATGATTTGACCTTCATTCATCAAGTCGACAACTTTAGAGCGTTTAGGACAGGTGGGCCAAAAACAGCTGCGCCCATAGACAGAAGAGTAATGAGCGCCATTTATAAATAACTTAGGGCCGGAACCAGAGTCCCAGGATTTGGCATTGGATTGAATTCAATGCCGGTTTCTCGCTGTGTCCAGACACTCTATTGGGGGAAGGTCCCTCTCCTCACACTTCAGCTACAAGGGGCTAGCTCCAGACTTAAGTAAGTATTTGTAATTAGTTACTCCTGGGCTAAACCATGTTGATTTCAGGGGGAGTCTAGTTAATTGTATTCTTTGCATGCAGGGATATATCTTTGAATTGCTTACTGCACACAGATACTGACCAACTTTACTATCATACTGTTATTTAGACTTGGGATAGGAAACATCACCTCTCAACTCTAATGCTGTTTACAGCAGATGAAATATGACTCCCCTGCAATCAACATGGTTTAGCCCAGAAGTAACTAATTTCAAGCACTTACTTAAGTCTGGATCCAGTCCAAGAATCTTACCTTAAGACTTTTGCACCATCCTCTCATAAAATAGAGACAATTTGCATGCCCTTACTGTGCAATTTAAATCCCGCCTAGGTAGCAGAATTGATTTCCGCATCTCATTCCTTCCTGCCCCACTGTCTGAAGCTCTCAAAGTGTAAAACCCTGATCCAGAAGATTCAGATGTGTCATGGGAACATGGCATGCTGTCGCAAAACCTAGTGATGAGAAAATGCTCCTTTTGTATGGATCTGGTCCTTAGCTCCTACCTACTGATAAAGTAAAGGCTGCTATGTTTCAAATAGGGCTCTCTCTTGGCTCCTGCTAACCACAGTGAACAGTTTACATCCCGGAAAGAAATGATGACCAATGTCAGTTTTGGTCTGTTTGCAACAAGACGGTGTCATTCCCATGGCCTAACCATCCCTGTCCCACAGCCTAACCTTAAGTGTCCCCTAATCCTAACCATTCCCTTCCCATAGGCTAATCTTATCTGTCCCCTAAACCTTACCATCCCCACCCCAAAGCCTAACCCAACCCTCCCTTCTCCACAGTCTAACCTAACAACTGCTCAACCTAATATTAACCGTCATTCCGATGTAAAACTAGTCTTTATTAAAAAGCTGATAAAGCCACAATTTCGGCAAAATCGGGGGTTGAAATAGGAATTGCAACAGCAACAACCAAGAGGAACCATGAAGAGGAACCAGGTTCCATCCACAGATTACCATATTTGGTGAAAACTCTACCCATCTTTCATAAACTTTGCCCATTTTTTGGGTTGCAATTTTGGACAGCCACAGAAAAAAGGGATTGTTAAAAGGTATGAAATTGTATTACATGAATTCTTATCTCCACCAAAAGTTCACAAATATTCTGCGTTCAGAAAAGTGCGCCAAGCCAAGCAAATATCGGCATTTACAAGTATTATGCTGACTTCTGGGGAAGTCAAGGAATAATAGTTTCTGGTTTCAATACAGGAACGAATATACTTACTGTAAAGAAGCGGCAAGGATGGGAGAGAGCTGATACTATTTTCTGCTTTCCCAAACCTCCCAAGTCAAATATCATTATTAAAGCTTGCCAAACTTGTTATGTGGGATGTGTCCTTGTAATCTGCCAAGATTCAAGAGACCGCTCTCTCTTCTCAGTCACTGTAATACAAACACTTCTATTGTGCCTTTTATAAATCACTGTATCCTCGACCTGTACAACATTCACAGAGAAAATGGGAACTGAGAATGCACTGGGGTAGTAACTAGATATTACTGGCATACAGGTTAATGAAAGTAGATAGCTAGTAAAATAATGAGGGTACAATAAAGTAGTCCTCTAACTAAAAGAAGTCCACATCAAATTCCAATGGTTGGATCCAGCACTGCTCCTCCTTATTTATTTATGTATATTCCAGGAAAGATGGAATCAACAGATTCCTCTAAGGCTGAAACAGGAAAACGTCCAGGCAAGCTAGGTGGTAACAGCTGCTGGAGAGATACTGATACCAGAGCTTGCAGGAGACAAAAGTGACTTTTAAGAAAGGGCAAAGTCCAAAACGCGTAAAGCAGTTTCCAGATCCACAGCTTCCTCAGCTGATCTACCACCAGCATTGGTTCTTGCAAGGGGGCAATGGGAAAGCGGGGGACATTTTTGCATCTGGTCCCATTACTTTCATGTTTCACCGCTGTAGCTCCTGTAAACCCCAAAAATAAGAGGAGGTTTTTGGCAGGAACAGAAACTGTAGAATTTTTGCTATCAAAGGCCTGTATTCATAACTAAGAGTAAGTTAGGTGGGGACAGATCCACACCTAACTTACCCATCCTGCACCTAACCCGCGCCCTATTTTTAGGTAGCCTATGGCAGTTAACAGTGCTATAGGGCTACCTTGTCTTACTATGCATAGTTTCCTTCTTAAGAAGGAAACTACAAAAGGACATTGGGCCTGATCCAGACCTACGCCGATGCGCTGTGCTTACTAAAGCACAGCGTATCGGCGTTCACTTACCCTGGCCTTCCCCCTGTGCGGGCGTATGATCTCTTCCTTTTTCAGTATCAGTGACATTCTTCTGCTAGACGATGGAATCATCATTGTACAGTCATGGGGCCTGATCCAGACCTACGCTGTTACACTGAGCGTTCTAACGTATTTACACTCCCTTACGCCGGCTGAAGTCTACCCTAACTTCAGCCGGCGTAAGGAAGCGTATGGCCGCCTAGCCCGCCCTCCCAGCCTCATTTAACTAGTTCCCCCCGCCCACCTACACTAATCTGTACGTAGGGACGCTGGGGGATGTCCCCTCCAGCGTCGCTATGGCGCATCTGCCCGGCGCATGTGCAGATCGGCTGAAATGCCAATCTTACGCTTACGCACGCCGTCCTAGCGACGGCGGGCGTTATTCTGGATCAGGCCCATTGCCTCTCCCCACCTCCCCCCACCCTCCCCGGCTAATCTAAATACCTTCCTGCTCCCACTTCTACCTAAACACTCCCTGAGGCGGCATTAGCTAACTAAACTACTCTGTGCGGTCTTTAAAGATCGCACTGATGCAATCTACTTACCTAACTGGTACGTACATTTCGTAATTTACCTTTTACGCATGCCTAGTAGGTCATTTCATAAATATATGCACCTAAGAAGCAGAAGCTTCTTAGGTATGAATATAGTCCAAAATATTTAGTTGGAGGTTTAGTTATGCCCTATAGCGTCCTGCATACCTCCCAACGTTCCTGATTCCAACATGACAGTCCCAATTTCGTGTGACTGTCCTGATGTCCCATCCTACCTCTAGTGGACTAAATAGGAGCAGGGTTCTTTTTTTTATACAATTTTTTAATTACTATTATAAAAGATTACAAAAGAAGTGAGGTTTGGGTGGGATTGTGGAAGAATTTGGGCAGAGTTTATGTGGACTGGGTAGAATTAGGGCAGGGGCATGAGGGCCTTATTTGTGCCATTTTTTGCCTTGCAAATGTTGGGAAGTAGAATAGGATACAGATTGCAACCTATTCACTAGGTCTTCCATATAAACACCCTTTGAGTGCGAACTACAATATTAACCCCTGCTCTGCTACATACCACCCAGCTGGGAGATATTAGTCTGTCAGGAACCCTAATATGGTTTTTTTTTTGTCTGGTACCCCTCAATGTAGAGAAGTTATTGCCATGCACTATTGCTTCTTAATATTTCTACTTTGTTATAATGATTGTCACTTAAATGATATTTATCACCTTTGTTCTCCACAGAATCTACAATACCCACCACGACTTTTAGTGGTTGTGCCACTAAATATATTTGTGAGCTTGGTGTTCCATTAGTGGCACAAGGGATCCAGAATATGTTAGGGAAGTTTTCCTGCACCAGCAGAAGTTCTGGACTACACAGCAGTCAGTTCTTTGCTATTATTGCTGCTTTTGCAGCTGGTAAAATGCTGTATCTCTTCATGGACACATAGCATAAGAGTCACTTGGCCCATCTACACTAACCTTCCAATGATGTCATTTCCTCTAACACTTCCACCCTCCAGTTTATACACATGCCCTTTTGTTCTAATACATTGAAATTAAATAGTGCAAGTTGTGTTTCTACAATGTAAAACTGTTAAAAGACTTGTTTTATGTGTCTTCAGTTTTTTTGGATCATTTGCTTTTAAAGAATTGAATCGAGGGTTTTTTGATTCATTGATTGATTGATTAAAATTACACAAGATTCTTAAGCTGTCTAGACCCCAACGAAATTGGGGATGATTCTGCAACTGCAATCGATTCAGATCTGAACGCAATTCTGAGTCAACTTGTATTCTGAGGACAGTGTTGAAGAAGGGAAGGAAGGACGTAGTCAATGTACAGTAAGGATCATCAAGTGCCCCTGATCCAGAGCTGAAGACTTAAAATCAAAACCTTTGTACCAGCCCCAAGTCATATCTAAGTCCAGGGGACTGACCTTTGGTGACCTATTTCAGACCCTTACATTACAATGTGACAATTCAAATGGATTACAAAGAGTCAGAAATCTCTGCCAATGCATTGTGCCTGTGTCACATCATTTCTACATGCAGTAAGAAAAAATATATTTTTTTATGTTTTTATTAAAATTTTAAAATATTGCTGGTTATTATTTTATTATATCTATATTCTGACAGAGGCGCCCACATTATTCAAGGCCAGATTTACTAAGCTGCAGGTTTGGATATGTTGCCTATAGCAGACTCTAGTTCTCAATTTCTTATTACATGCTAGAGAATGTCAGCTAGAATCTGATTGGCTGCTATGGGCAACATCTCCACATTTTCAATCCCACAGCTTAGTAAATCTGGCCCATAACCTCTATTTACAATCACCATTACAGTGTACTACTAGGCTCATGGTCAACATGTTTGTATTGTGCTTAGCTGCTGTGTGCCCGTACACCACATGTTGTAAATGCTTGCAATCTAAACACACCATTATGGGAACTTTTTGATCAGACACAGCCCACCCTACTCTTTTTAACGCATCTATGGCACAACTGATGCATGCCGATTTGCGAGTGCCTCTGGAAAAGCCCCACTATCTCCCCATCGCTCTACTGCAGTTTAATTGTTTGTGTAGACTAAACTATGCAATCATTGGGCATGTGCATTATGGATTATTTTATCAGGCTTTAGCCATAATGATCCATGCCAGTTATTAGCTGATTGGCACAATTATTACATAATATTTGGCCATCTTAAAACCAATCATACACTGAGAGATAATCTGACAAATCAACAGATCATTGTGTACAATCGTCTTTCACTGTTTTGGCAATTGTTACCAACACTCCACAGAAACTACCCTGATGAAGGTGATTTAATGCTCTTCTAAAGCTGATCTATTCTGTCAGTCTCTACATTGGTTGCATGTATATTACTGAATAACCACATACATATATATCATCTCAAGATACAGATGTGACCAGATACACCTTTCCAAAAATTCTGTTATGGTGCTCTATTTGGCGTGATATTCATTCTTATACTGTATGCTTTTGCACCGTGTTGTCAGTCATGACAAAAAGTTGCAATTCATAGTGCAACCAAAATGTGGCAAGTTTATTATGTAATGCAGCCTTTCTCCACTTTTTTGTCATAGGGCAAATCCAAAAAAAAAAAGGGCAATTCCTATACAATTATTGTAAAAGATATTCAAATATTGTTATACCATAAAATTCAAAATATTGTAATAGAGAGTTACACAGAAGGCAGACATTTGGTAATATTTTAAAAAGGATGGTAACATGTCCCCTCTTACCTTTAAATAACGCACAGGCTCCTGTCCCCTATAAATGCTTCCACAAACTTTCTTCACAGCTCCCTGTCACCTATAAATACCTCCACAAACGCTCCTCACAGCCCCTTGTCACCTATAAATACCTCCACAAACACTCCTCACAGCCCCGTCGCCTATAAATACCTCCACACACACTCCTCACAGCTCCCTGTCAATTATAAATACCTCCATTAACTTTCCTCACAGCTCCCTGTCACCAATAAATTCCTCCACAAACGCTTCTCACAGCCCCCTGTCACCTATAAATACCTCCACAAATGCTCCACACAGACCCTTCTCACCTTGAAATGCTGCCACAAATGCACAAAGGAAGTGATGCAAACACTGATAGCCGAACATGCTGTTGAAGCCTGGGCCGGCCAATCATCGCTACTATGTGGGAACTCAAGGAACCCTTGGCAACCTCTTAGGCAACCCTAGGGCTCCACGGAACCCTGTTTGAGAATCGCTGATGTAATGTAATGTGTTCCACCTCTGCAATCCAGAACATTGCATTCGGTGTGTACATGCACCCAAGCAATGTTGTACCCAATTGCTGGACTTGTATACAGAATGTAAATATACAGTCCAGCTTTAAAAAGAAAATAAAAAATTACAACAGTGTGGGTTCCCACCACCATGATTCCATTCAGACCCAGGACTTTGACACCAGGTCTGGTTCTCTGGTACTCAGTACCTGATATCCAAAGTGTATCAGTAGCAGGGACAGTAACTGAATGTAAATGGTGGAAACACTGCATCCCCGCATCAGCGGACTGGTCACATGGTAGCCTCACACTGCTCATTCTGTTCCTGATTCACAGTTAAGAAGGAGATAAGAAGGAACGGATTTTCAAATATACACACCTAAGTTGCAAGGCAACTCCCTTGACACACCCTCATATTTGTGATTCTTAACTGACTTAAGAAGGCCATAGGCAGCTTTATCAATCCGTGCATATGTGTCTTCTTAAGTAGTAAAAATATGCACATACTTAGCAAACCGCGCACTGTCTAACCAAGTTAAATACCTCCCCCACCTACTTTTCTTAACTGGTACGCCCCTTCTTACTTGTGTCATTACAAGCAGAGTTCAGAATCGCCCTCAATGCATCACCATTCCTCATTTCTAAGTAGATTGCGTAAATAAAGGTACTACACATGTGCAGTTTAACCATTCCTAAAATACGCACAGAAATAGCAGCAGCTTCTTATCTGTGAATCCGGGCCTATATCCTAAGCATAGCTGACCTTTAGAGAGTTATGAGTAGTATCTGCCTTGGTACTATGTTATGCCATCACATCTGTAATATCTGCAAATTCTCTTTTCTGTAGTTTTTCTTCTTCAGCAAAGGTCATTTTATTTTCCTGGCTGTCGATTGAGTATTTTATTCTTATTTTTCTGAATTTTCTATTCAAAATAATAGAGATGCCCATGGAACCATTAGAAGCCAGAGATGCCCATGGAAAATGACACACTTGTAAAAGACAGTGGCCCTGATCCAGATCTTTGCACAAATCCTAGTGCGCCACCCATGCCGACACTTGCAGGCCACTATGGGGGTGGTACATTGTATCCTTATGCACACACAACGGTACCTCTGAATTTGATTGGATTACGAGGCATAGCAAACTGGCACTAAGCAGCCCAACTCACTGCTGCTATGTCAACACATACCTTGTGGACGTTCAGTCTTATATGATGCACTGAACTTTATATGAAAGCTTAAAAATAGTAAAGAGTAAACACACATTTTGAAAATGAAGATTAGTCATAGTGTAAATAATGTAGAGAACTCAAAGTTATTCCCTGTTATTCCGTGTCATACTGAGTTTCCTATCAGCTCGGCCATAGCTCATATTTATATAGTGCTGCCTTGCTGGGATAATGAAATGTTTCTGATGAAGTATCTTGGGCTCTGAGTCTTCATTATGTGTCACAAGGGATTCTGGGTGTGTATGGTTAACAGACAGCGGAAATATAATACGGCAAACTAAAGGATTCATTGCTTGACACAGACAGGGACATAATGGATGTAGCTATTAAAACGCACATACAATAGCAACAAGTGGATTAGTCTTGCCTGTTATATATATATATTTATACATTATTGAGAGTTATGTACAGTCATGTTGTAACTCCTTATAACACAGTTTCCCTGTATCCCCTCAGACAGTGGATGAATAGAATGTGATGGCTTATAAGAGCAGCTTGAACTATTCAGTCTGGCCAAATGTACCACTGATTGAGAAACCTGCAGAATATTCAGGTATTACCCAGTGGTATCACAATATTCCTTCTCTGTCTTTGCCACCCTTGGTTTTAAACTTCTTCTTGCCTCGCTAACGTTCGCTAACGTTCATAATTTAAGCGCAGTTTGGGATTCGGCCCATGATTAATATTATTTTTTTTTATAAAAGAATTACTTGTAATATTTATAACGATTTTAAGGTCGGTATTAATAAATAATCTATGTTAATGTTACAAGCTTTATTTATAGAGTAAACAGAAAACAGACAAGCAGTGGCGCTAAAGTAGACTATAAAAAACTTTATATATAAAAAGATAAACTGAATAGTAGCCAATTGTAACTAGTAATACTAGTAATTCTCAGAGAACACAACCTGGAAGCTTCCAATGTCTACAATTATAAAAGCTAACACACCCAAAAGCACACATTCAACAGCATGTTTAGAATGTTCATATAATATGTCATAACCCAGATAAGGAATCATTTTTCAGTATAAAATGAAGAACTTTAGAGAACCATTTATCTCTGTGTTTTAATTGAAATACACTTTGGATAATGATATTAACAGAGTCCTTTTTCATAATTTGTGGATGTTAATACTCATTTCCAAATGTTTCTTCCAGAACAGTGCATCAATAAATTATTTTATTGCAGACTCTGGTATTTTAGAATCTTATTGTATTCCAAGAGAATCGTGACTTCGTTCATGATAATATAAATATATATAGCACTAACACTTGTGCACTCACTAATGATATTCACGGTGATACAGTTTTAGGAGAAACCAAAATGAGATAGTGTGGAGGAAAAAAAAGGGCAAATTTCGCTGCATATACCGGTCTCATTGAAGCATTCAGCTGTAAGGATCTTAGCTTCTGGCACACCTAGCATGGCCCCTGGCATTCCTACTTGTTATAGATGATTTAGACAGACCTTTTGGCTCATCTATCTGTGGTGGCATGTGCATCCATCAGGCACTGAGGTCTGTGGTTCGTTCCTCCTTCTAAAAACTGTGCAGATAGTAATATTCTCAGTACTATATGGATATATTACTTTGGCTACTATTCAGTTATAAAATAAATAATATCCATTTCAAAACATTTATTTCTAATCAAATTACATTTATTTGTTACATTTTTTTGTTTTTTAATTGCTTATTTTTTGTTTATTATTTCTCTTTAATATTAACTATCAAATGAAGAGAGGTTATATAATAATCCAACATATAAATTTACAAGATCAAAACAAATTTCAAAGCAATTATCTAAAACTTTAAGTATTTGCAGGAGGTTGATGGACTTGAATGTTTTACTAACCCCTTCCCATCCACCACACATATCAAAAAGACTTTTCTTCCAATTGTCAAGAAGGGGTTCTAAATCTGTTTATACAAAATTAGATTTTATTTTTAACATTACACTCAAAAATTGTGGATAGTAGTTAGTCTCCCCAATGGACAACTAAAACTTCAAAGTTAATTATATACATGGGGCAAGTTATAGCAATAGTGAAAATATTAAGCTACCAGAATATTATTACCAATCAAACACAATCATTCAAATATCTATCCTTTTCACAAACTTAACAATCGGAGCTAGTGAATTGAGACAGTATATTTCATAGGTGTTATATGACATAATCAATTATTGATTTCAAAAGATATTATTTATTTCTAAAGATTCATTAAGGCCTTTTGGAGATAAACAATCTAGGGAGGATATCCAAAAACACTCCCTCACACATAATTTCTTAAAGTGGTCTCCCCTTCTTTTGGTTACTGGGATATGTTCTAAACCAAATAATTTCAAACAGCTCAAATTCCCATTATGATATTCATTAATATTCAAACTAACGTTTTGAAATTTTTGTGAAAATGTTTCTATGATGCTCCATGAATCTTGTCTTTAGGGCTCCAGAGGTTCTACCCACATAAATTAGGTTACTGGAGCAAATCAAAGCATAAATTACATAAATAGCATTACAGTTAATATAACTATAAATTTTAAACTCCAAATCTTTATATTGAAAGACGATACTGTGATTCTTTATATATTGACAGGTAACGCATCGACTGGCTCCACATCGAAAGCAGCCTTTAAATTTTGGAAGAAGCCATTGTGATCCGGAAACTCCCCTCTCTATGGACCTGATTCACACTTAAGAATCTTCTTAAAATAAGAACTTAAAGTCACTCCAGGGCTAAACCATGTTTATTGCAGGGGAGTCATATTTCATCTGTTGCAAACAGTACTAGTGTTGAGAGGTGATATTTCCCAGCCCAAGTCTAAATAACAGTGTAATAGTAAAGCTGGTCAGTATCTGTTTTCAGTAAACAATTCAAAGTTGTATTCCTGCATGCAAAGAATACAATTAAATTGACTTCCCCTGAAAAAACATGGTTTTGCCCAGGAGTGACTAAGTTCTTATTTTAAGAAGATTCTTAAGTGTGAATCAGGTCCTATATCATTCATATTTCTATTTCTTAATATACTTAATGCTAACATATTCTTTAGATTTGAGCTTTTTTTTAAAAAAAAATACTCTTGGTCTCTGCAGTAATATTGACCTGAGTATTTTAGCTTGTTTCAAGATAGGAAAATTATTCATAATGATCATTTTAATTTGACCTGAGCATCTATTGAATTTAGAAACAAAAGGCACTTCAAAACTGTAACATCAATCTTATTCTTTTTTTTCTTTTCATCACAACTTGTCCCATTTCTGTTATTATTGTATCCCGATAATTCAAATCTATTAATATTGGATACGTCTTGCCATGCCCCATTTAACATATGTTTAGACAGTCTCCTGTCCTTAAAGTGTCAAGGAGTTCTTTTCCTTGTTTTTCAAACACTACAACCGAAGAGCAATTGCACTTTAAACTAATCAACTGACCCTATGGAATACTCTTTATCCAGTTATAATGGTGTGCACTTGTATAATGTAACAAAGTGAGGACGTCAACCTCTTTTTTTATGTGGAAGTACAGATGAAGGTACGCTCCACTGCTAAGGTCAAATAAAAAAAAAATCAATATGGGCCGGATCCTCAACTACGGCCGTCTTCCACACATGGCCGTAAATTGCAGATAGGTAGCTACTATGCATGCGTAGTAACTATTGTACATAATCTACGTATCGTTTTGTTACATAGATTGCGTATATGCGGTCTTTAATACCACATATACGCAATCTACATAACAAAACTATACGTAGATTACGTACAATAGTTACCTACCTATCGGCAAATTATGGCCGTGTGTGGAAGATAGCTGTAGTTGAGGATCCGGCCCTATGTGTATAACTAAACTTGTGCATGAATTTCAAATTATAACTACTGTGATTAAGTTGAGCGATAAATTCCAATGCCCTAATTTCAGTGCTTTTCCAAATAATAAATAAATTGTTAATGTAACTGCCATAGAGGACCAGTTCCGCCCTAAATTTGCTCCCCTACACATGTTGGTATTCAAAGTCCCCCATGTACATGTTCGTGTAACTTGGGGCGAACCTGGTACCCATGGCTATTCCCTTCCGCTGTAAAAATAAAAAGTGTGCTAAAAATAATATAATTATGTGTTAAAATAAATTAAAAAGATTTCAATATTAATTATTTATTTTTTAGTAATTTAATTGAGAGGCATCCAAAACTCTTTCCAACACTTCAAGACCTTTTATGTGAGGTATGTTACTATACAGTGGTTCAACATCCAAAGTTAAATATGAGAAAAGGGGTTCCCAACAAATATCTTTTAATAAATGTAATAAATGAGTTGAATCTTATATATATTAATTTACATTTTTAACAAGGGTCTTAAAAATTAAATCTGTATAATGTGAAAGTGAAGCAGTTAAAAATCCAATCCCTGATATAATGGGACGACCACGGGTGCACTTTCTATTATTGTGTAGCTTAAGTAGGTGGTAATAGGTGGCTATTATTGGGTGAGTTACATACAAGAATTCATATTCTATTTTATCGATAACCTGATCAACCTGTGCTTTATCTTAAATAGACTTAAGCTCCTATAGAAATAAATCTGTTGGGTCTTTCAATGAAATTTTGTAAAAATCTCTATTGGATAATTGTCTAGATACTTCTTTTAAATAATCCACTTTGTATTGTAACACCACCCCTACACCTTTGTCTGCACTTTTTATGATGATCATCTATAGAGTCTTAAACTTTTATAGGAGTTTTCACACATAACTTCACATGTGACATAAGTAGCATTGCTATGTTTGTCTTCAGTTACTGGAACATAAATTTAAGTCCTTTTTTATTGAAACTTGCTCTCTCTGACCTCACCATTTTTTTTAACCCCGTTTGGTTTATGATTTTGTTTATACATAATCCATTTAGCAACATTTACATATTTCCATTTAGTGCACAGAACTTTTTACCAGTCCCACCTTCCCCCTGGTAGTGTAACAGGATCGGGCTGATTGTCATGCAGTAGACTGGTACATTTTGACCAATCGTACCTTGCTCCTCATGATGGGATCACCTCTTGGACTCCTCTATGTCCTCTCTGCTCTCACAGCCACTGGTAAGTCCATGATAAGTCCATCTTACAATATAAATTCCATCCTTACAGTGGTTCATTGTAGATTTATACCAAAGAATCCCTTGGTCCATCCAGTTTTCTCATATCTATTCATTTAAAAGTATAATAATAGAATAGCCTTACAGTATATTTATCCCAAGCATGATTAAATAGTTCTACTGTATACACCTTTGTCCCCTCTGTTGGGAGATTAATCAACTTTTCCTATAAAGAATTTCTCCCTGTATAACATTTATGACATATCCCCCTCTCCCTCCTGTACCTGGTTTTATCCTTTTATCATATTCCCCCTCACCCTTCTGTACTTAGTTATACCCCTTCTATCATATTCCCCTCTCCCTCCTGTACCTGGTTATATATTTTTTTATCATATCCCCTCTCTCTCCTGTACCTGGTTATATCCCTTCTATCATATATCTCTCTAGCTCCTGCACCTGGTTATATCAATTTTTTTTATATCCCCTCTCTCTACTGTACTTGGTTATATCCCTTCTATCATATCCCCCCTCTCCTCCTGTACCTAGTTATATCCCTTTTATCATATTCTGATCTCTGTCCTGTAGCTGGTTATATCCTTTAATCATATCCCTCTCTCCCTCCTGTATCTGGTTATATTCTTTCTATCATATCCCCCTGTCCCTGCTTATATACCTTTGAATGTATCCCCCTCTCCCTCATTTACCTGGTTATATTCCTTCTATCATATCCCCTCTCCCTTCTGTACCTGGTTATTTCTCTTCTATCATATCACCCTCTCCTTCCTTTGCCTGGTTATATCTCTTCTATAATTTCCCCCTCTCTGTCCTGTACCTGGTTATATCCCTTCTATCATACCCCCCTCTCCCTCCTGTACCTGGTTATATTCCTTCTATCATATCACCCTCTCCCTCCTGTACCTGGTTATACCCCTTCTATCATATCACCCTCTCCCTCCTGTACCTGGTTATATTCCTTCTATCATTTTCCCCTCTCCCTCCTGTACCTGGTTTTATTTGTTTATCATTTCCCCCTCTCCCTCCTGTACCTGGTTATATCCCTTCTATTGTATCCCCTCTCTCCCAAAATGTACCTGGTTATATCCCTTCTATAATATCCCCCTCTCCCCCCTGTACCTGGTTATATTCGTTTACCATTTCCCCCTCTCCCTCCTGTACTTGGTTATATCCCTTCTATCATATCCCCCTCTCCCTCCTGTATCTGGTTATATTTGTTTATCATATCCCCCTCTACCTCCTGTACCTGGTTATATCCCATCTATCGTATCCCCTCTCTCCCTCTTGTACCTGGTTATATCCCTTCTATCATATCCCCCGCTCTCTCCCTCCTGTACCTGGATATATTCCTTCTATCATATCCCCCTCTCTCTCCTGTACCTGCTTATATCCCTTTAATCATATCCCCCTCTCCCTCCTATACCTGGTTAAATCCTTCTTTCATATCCCCCTCTCCCTCCTGTGCCTCACTATGTCCCTTCTATAATAAGATCCTGATGGTCTATGCATATTCTAGGCATGCCCTTGCATGATCTTTGCAATGATCTCATTGATAATGGGATCTCAGAATCAGTAAAAGAGTGATCCTTATTATTACACAGTGTTCTGTTTGACCTCATATTCCCTTGTCTGTTTATCATTTCCAATTGCAGGTTTTTCTATCACATGTCGAGAGTGTGTGGGCATTGATATTTCCACCTGCTCTGGATCCACCATTACATGCCCTGCGGCTCATAATTGCGGTGCTATCCATACAGGACAGTCGGGTTTGTGGCTTTTGCTGGTATCTCTTATTGTGACAACTGCATATAGCAGGTCTGAGTTAAAGGTGATGTTGTGGTACAGAAGTGAAACTTTATCAAGAATTAAGGACCTGAGCCAGACATAAGATTGCCTTACGTACACAAGCGAACTAAAGTTACGCACTAAGGATAATGCGCTCCCCTCTCACGTACGTTACTTAGCTGATATACGTGTTCAGAACCTGCCTTAACTTTTCCTTGCGTATCTCTAGTCATATGTAATGCCTTGTCGTATGTAAGTGCCTAACCCAACCCACACTGTACAACGTAAATGCCTCCCACAATGCGTATTATTGGCTTGCATATGGATGTCACGCCCTATCGTATGGAGTTATGTACAAGTTATGTATGATCAGATTTACGATGATAACATCTGCTGCACGCAAGTGCAGTGCGTTCCCACAGCCAGATTTACGCATGCCACATGCGTAAATTGACTATCGTTATTAAGTCTGGATCAGGCCCTAAGATAGTAAGATATCCTTATGTTTCTCCAGAAGCTTTTTTCAATTGTTCTACTGATGGGAAGATGGGATACTATTCTATTTATCCACTACCCTTTCAGTGAAGTCATTTTTCCTCACATTTCCTCTAAAACTACCACCCTCCATTTTATACAGATACCCTCCTGTTCTAATACCTCTCTTTCTTTGTAAAATTGGCCCCTACAGTACCTGGTTACCCCCTATATGTAAAAGCTGTGATCATATCCTCCTGTCCCTTCTCCACTCCAAGCTATACATGTTTACTTCCTCTAGTCTTTCTCTGTATGTTGTGTGACACAGGCCATGCACTATTTTAATTGCTCTTCCTTGCAAAGTCTCTAATGTATTTATGTCCTACTGGAGGGATGTGGGTCGCCGCTGAAAGGGCCATTTTCGACCCCCCTTTTTCGAAAACGGTGCTCAGATAGCTCCTGCCTTGCCACAGAAAGTGGCTATCCCTGCTACCCCAACATTTATGCTAACTCTTACCCAACCCTCCCTTTCCATTACCCTAACCCTCCCTTCCCTATGGCTTAACTCTAAGACTCCCTTCTCCGCAGCCTAACCCTAAGTCTCACCTTCTACCATCCAACCCCTTCCCTGCACTAACCAGACCTGTCATTTGGAAAGCGCTGAAAGCCGCCAAGTATGGCGGCCCGGTCGCAAATTGAGTTAGCTGTCGGATGAGTGTAAATAGAAAATGGGTATTTGCAACAGCGAATAGACCCCTCCTAGATATATGGGGCCTGATTCAGACTTAAGAAGAGGCTATCCCTGCATGCAAAGAATACAATTAACTTGACTGCCCCTATAAACAATATGGTTTAGCCCAGGAGTAACTTTCCTCTCTTAGGACCAGATTCACAGATTGAAAACAAGAGAGGAAAGTTATTCCTGGGCAAAACCATGTTCATTTCAGGGGGAGTCATATTTCATCTGTTGCAAACAGTATTAGAATTGAGAGGTGGCGTTTAAAAGTTCAAGTCTAAATAACAGTGTAATAGTAAAGCTGGTCACCATCTGTGTGCAGTAAGCAATTAAAAGATATATCCCTGCATGCACAGAATACATATAACTTGCCTCCCCGTGAAAACAACATGGTTTTGCCCAGGAGTAACTTTCCTCTCTTAGGGCCTGATTCAGAGACCCGTTTTCAAGGCGAGATGCGTGCGTATTTTTGTGAACAGATAAACTGTGCATGCATAGTAACTTTTGGTATGCAATCTACATTGATTATACGCTCATAAGTCCAGTAGGCACGGACCTTTGAATCGCACGTGGGTACGTACGCACGAATCTCCCATCCAAATATACGCACATGAGAATTTAAATAAAAATAGGCAGGGGGAGGCATTTTAATGAAGGAATAAGGGCACGACTAGCATGAATCGCACGCATGGAGGACACATACGCCCGCAACTGCACACGGAAAGATACAAGTGGTCTATGGAGGTGTAAGTCTACGAGAGCACGGATTTGCGAGGGGAGTGTCAGGGGTTTTGGTGGGTGTTCCAAGCTACGTGCGTGCGTTTATTTGCGTAGGCGTTTGCAAACGGATCTGTGAATACGGCCCATGGTCTTCAGTACTGAGCAGAGTATTCCAGATAAGGCCGCACCTATTACCTATAAAGTTTACTACTTCTCTCTTTCTGTTACTAATTCCTTAGCCTGTACAACCCAGCATCTGATTTTCCATATAAATCACATGAAATAGTGGCTCCTTGATCACTTACTGCATCTCCTCAATAGGTTATACATTGATGCTGTTAATGCTATGGGCTGGATCCAGAATTTCAGATAAATTCTGTTCATTAGCCTCTACAACATAGGCTATGTACGGAATTTGCAACCCAAAATTCCATACGTACAAGGGAAGGAGACACCCCTGCACTCCCCTCACAGGTATGGCCCTTCCGCATCCGAAACACTACCTTAAATGTGGAGCATCCACGGAATGATCAAATATAAGGGATTAGCCACGCCTCTGCTGTATGATCTGCATTCCGGTTCCCACCCACCAAACGTATCTCGTACGCATGGGGCTAGATTTACTAAAGTCGATATCAAATCGTCATTTGAAATCGCTGGACATCGGCATAGTTTTTGCATTTTAAATTGCTGAATTTACTATGCCCGATTTAAGTCTAGCAATTTCAAAACTACAGCGATGTCAGGCGATTTTTAAGGGTTTATTTGCCGCAATTAAACTTGTAATCGCGGCAAATGAACCCTTTTAAAATCACCAGACATCGTTGTTGTATGTAAAAATAAAAATTGGCTGCTGCGGCTACCAATTAACCCTTAGCATGCTGTGCCACCTAGTCACAGCATGCCTTTGTATTCCAGGGTTTTATATGTACGGAGGGACAGTGTGAAATAATTACAGTGGGGCACTAGTTAATCAGTTAGGAGGGGACAGATCAGTTTTTAGTGTTACAGAGGGGTAATGTATGTAGTGCAGCATTAGCGGGTGACACTGTGGTTGCGGCAGCATGCCATTAACCCTTTGCATGCTGCCACTTTGGGTATTAGAAGTCACAGCATGCCCTGAAATACAAAGGCATGCTGTGACTTAAAGTACTAGGTGGCACAGCATGCTAAGGGTTCATTTGAACAGCGGCAGCCATATTTAGTATTAATAATTTTTTTATTTTATAGATAGGTGGTTTTTTTTTCAGAGGGTGAGTGCCGATTTCAATGAAATCGACAATCACCACCACCTCTATTATCTATGGCGATTTTTGCTTCCATTCTCTTGCGAGTTTACAACTCGCATCTTTGTAAATCTGAGATTTTGATCTCATGAATGGGAAGAAACGCCATAAATAGCTCATCAAGGGCGATTTAGAGAAAAAACCCATCTCTGGCGATTTACTAGGAAAATCGCCTTTAGTAAATCTGAGATTGCAAAATCGCCACTAAAAAATAGCAAACAGTGGCGATTCTGACAATCTCGAGTTTAATAAATTCTGCCCATGGTCTCTTTTACCACCCCGCTTGCAGTTAACAAGATTCTGACATCAGTAGGCAGCATCGGTCAGCTGCGTTTTGATGTGGAAGTCCATACTGTGCAACAGGCACTGTCATTATTATTTCTGGATGCTGCCCTATTTTATCATTTATATTACTTTTTTGGCATGAAACTGAAGTATATGAAGTTACATACCTAACTGTCCTGATTGCAGCGGGATAGTCCCAGTTTTGAGTGAATGCCTTCCAGTTTGTCCCGATAAGTGGGTTACACTGGCGGCAGGGTTATTTCTGTTTTTTTTCATTTCTATTTAATTTTTGCCCTAGGCGGCATGAAAAGGGGGCGGAGCTGGGGTGGGCAGGGGCAGAGCTTGGATAGGACAGGGGTGGAGCTTATATGTCCCATTTTTGGGCTCCAAAATGTTTGGAAGTATGAAGTTATGGTGCAAAAATGATTGTCAGCTTTATAAGTAATTGCACCTACAAAATGGTTAATGTTAACGGGTTCCCTACAAAGGAATCCTCCACCAAAGTTCTACCATTTGGGGAAAGGGGGTTGGAAGAATTTAGATATTTTAGATATTGCTTTATTTCTGTTTAAAATATATTTATCTGTGTGTTATTGTTTAGGTTTAGTTCTGAACAATATCAGTGCCATTGTGATGTCCTGTATTCCCTTGAGTCAATGTAATATACAGGGAAGTATCAGCATTCCCATTGGCAGGGTGAAGATGGCCACTTCCTGTTGTAATGGAAATAACTGCACTCCTTTAATGCCTACATGTAAGTGTTTCCATTGTATTCATTGACAACCTTCATTTTTCAGTTTGTATTTTTATTTAGCAGAGTTCTTTTATATAATTATGGGACTGTTCCCTGAACGAGCTCTGAAATTCATTTTGTTTTATGGTTTGCAAGATAAATGCTTTCACTTGTAGTCATCTGATTGCAGTTTTCACAAAGTAAGGTTGAATGCAATGTTGGCATATAAAGATATGTAGTTGTATATTGTACATATTTGTAGGTTTTATGGCAAGTTAGGAGCTGGAGGAGGTTTTTTTTTACGAAGTGACATAACTTTATTGTTGGTTATAAAGTTCGTTATGCTTTACAAAGCAAAATACCATAGCTGGTTTTATGTTTTATAAATGACAGCAATGTAATAGTGCAGCATGACACATTCCATGTACAACTATTAGTTCTAAAGGGTTTAAAAGGTCATTACTCCACATCCTGAGAAGAAATATGTTACATGGTGGATATTTCCCCTGACCTGGGAGAACATGCAAACTCCTAAGTCCTAGGGCCTCATTCATTAAGCTCGATTTGGGCTAAATGGCCTTAAATCGTGTGATTTTTAGCTTAAAAATTGCCAAAGTGTATTCACTAAGCTAAAAATCACATGATTTAGCGTTTTTTTTAATCGCGGGTCCGAAATTCGCGGTCCCGACTTTTTTGAATTACAAACATAGGAAGTTTGTAATTCACTAAAGACGATTTCACCGGGATCGCGGTGAAATCGCCTTTATATCACAAAACATACATTCGCCTCTATAGAGGGGCGAATGTATGTTTTGGCCGATCGCTACTATTAAAACACATGTCTGTATAACAGACATGTGTTTTTGTGCTTAAAAATCCAAAGTGCTGCATGGCTGCAATGTGTAGCCATGCTGTACTCATTGAATTACAAGGATCAGCAAAGGTGATTTACAAGGATCAGCAAAGGTGACGTCAGGAACAGTAGAGCTGTACTGTACAGCTCCACTGTTCCTGATGTCACCTTCTGAAGTTAATCAGCGCCCCCTACTGCCGGAAAGTTATATTGAAGACACCGGGATCAAGAATAGAAGCTTTCTTCTGCATCTCCAGCCCAGAAGATTTTTCAAGCTTGAAGAAAAGAACAGAATTCAGCATTTCAAGAAAATTAGAAGCCTCCCAAGATGCAGACATCTAATGGTGAGTTAAAAAAATTTTTTTTGACATTTTATACACATGTATACCACTTACTTTAGGAGAGATGACCACCTAAGGTAAGTGCATACACGTAGGGGGTAATGTTAGTTAGGTTTACATATTTTTACACATGTAACACTTTATTAAAGATTTGTAGGGGTTAATGTCTGTGTAGTGTTTTTTTTGGGGGGGGGACACACACACTGTAAAGTTAGTTCGGTTTACATATTTTTACACATGTAACACTTTATTAAAGAATTGTAGGGGTTAATGTCTGTGTAGGGTTTTTTTTTTAGTTTGACACACACTGTAAACGGAGCGCTGCATGGCTACAAGTGTAGCCATGCTGTATACACAAAATTACAAGGATCACCTTTGCTGATCCTTGTAATTCAATGAGTACAGCATGGCTACACATTGCAGCCATGCAGCACTTTGGATTTTTTTCACGCATGCAATTTGCTGCAATTATTTTAAGGGCTAATCGCGGTGATTTTTTTATGAAAATCACCGCGATTAAGCCCTAAAAGCATCGCGGCACATCGCCTGTGTTTGAAAAAAATCGCGTTTTAGTGAATTTGGAACAAAAAAAAAAAGTGGGAAAATCGCTGCAATGCCCTGCGATTCAAAATCGCCAAAAAAAATATTCGAGTTTAGTGAATCTTGCCCCTAGTGCAGAATTCAAACTCATGACCTCAGTGCTGTGAGGCCCAAGTGCTACTCACTGAGCCACCATGATTAATTTGAGCACCTGAGCAGCTAGGAAATAAGGATGCCTCTAGCTGACTCAGGTGCTGGTCATTCTGCCTGGTCAGCCTCTTGTTCTTTGCAGTCCTGCTGCTTCTGCCTTGCATGCTTGTGATCCAGCTTCCTTTGTGCTGTTTGATGGTTATTCCTAGGTTTTATTTATATTTATGTTTCTTTTTATTTTTGTATTTGGGTTTTCCTTGTGCTCTAGTGTTCTCTTGACTCCTGTTTGCATTTACTGTATGTGCTTCTGTATCTCTGTATTCAGTTTACCTTTGTGCTCCAGCTTCTAGTGGTTTTTGGTTACTCGTACTTTGTGCGTAGTCTTCCCTCTGATTTCTGTTTGTATTTATACTTGGCAGTGTATTTAGCTTGCAGTTTATTTTTGTATTGTTTTCGTTGCTCCCAGTTCACGCACTCCTTGTGTATTTTGTTGTTTGTAATAATAAATACTTTTGGTTTATTCTTTCATGCCTGGTTATTAGTGCTATGTTTCACCAGGGCCTGCCTTCCATGGATGGTGACCTGCTGGGAGCCTACCGCAAAAGCCTATCCCCACCATCATGGGCTCTAGTAGTAATAGACCAGGCCCCCCAGTTAGATTCCACACCCTAGGAGTGGTTCCATAACAGAACAGGGTTAATTTTCTCCAAAATCACAGGAGATAAACCCCTTCTAAGGATTCTAGGGGATTCAATTGCCGTACCAGCAATCTCTATTTCAACAGCAATACAACCGACACCATAATGTCATTTGTATATCTGCAGACATGATTCAAATTTAGAAAGCAAGTATATGAACAGGTACAATGGCAAACGTTCCCACCTGCTGTACCCATGCTGAATTTTACTGTCCATGGTACCTGCTGTGCTCTGCTGTTCTTTTCTGGTTAGTTGTTAGCGTTGAATTGTGGCTACTTCATTGTTCGAAAACCTTGGAAACTAGAAATTTGCTTTTGGGAACAGGAACTTATTTCTCTGTTCGCAATAGCTAAAGGTTGTGGCAGGTAGTTTAGGGATAGGCTGCGATGACTACATTAAGCTGTAGTATGATGGTCTTTCGAAATGACTTGGTTAGAATAAGTAGCAGAAATACTGTAATACCAAACAACCATGTCAGAATTACAATATTCAATTAGTCAAGTGTCTGATAGGAAAATGCAGATCAATTAACACTATCGGCAAACCACACCTCTTCTGACCGTGTCACTGTCTCGCACTCTGCTGCAATATTTCATGACTTTTTTACGTTTTTACAGTACCTCAGGATAACAATCAGACCAATGGATTGATTTGCCGAACATGTACGTCTCTTAAATCCGACTGGTGTTACACAGAGGACACCATGGAATGTACTGGGAATGAAAATAAGTGTTTTATGCAACGCACCAATATTTATGGTATTAACCAACTTTTTCTTGTTTTCTCATTTACAAACTGTGGCATTACATAAATGAAGAGACAGACCCGTTTTTTTTTTTTATTGTTGTGATCAAATCTCTGACAAAAAGATTTGTTGGGGTACACTAAACATTGAGACACTGCACTTTCATATCCAATCTGATCACGTGGTAGCCTGGTTTCAGTGATCAACAACTAAATCTGCCAAAGTCAAAAAAGAATTGTATCTTTGAATAAGCACGCCAGTAATTTACATCTTTACTTCTAGTAATCTGTTTCTTATTTTCTAATGCACGCTTTGATTGGTCGCTAAAAACAATTCTAGCATTCCTCTTCTACAGGCTAGTTTGTCTTGGCGGTAAGAGATATAGGGCCTGATCCAGAGCTACGATGAAACGCTGTGCATCCTAACGCACAGTGTAACTACAATGCACTCCCCCTGACACTCCCCCCATCCTGCCGTAGTTACACTCTGTTACGCCGGCTGCAGGCTACCCTAACTTTTGCCGGCGTAACTACGGCAGGACCCATTCATAATGTCCTAACTCTGCCCGTCCTGCTTAATTTCCCTGCCTCCCCCCGCCTACCTTCCCTAACTGTAGCGTAGTTACGGTGCTCGTAACATTGGCAAGCCCCTTCCACCGTAATTACGCTACAGTTAGGGTAGCCCGATCCAAACTTAGAAAAATCCCTAACTACGCTGAGAAACATCTGCCGGGCGCATGCGCAGATCGGCAAAAAAGCCGATCTTACACATACGCCCACAGTAAAAACGTAAGCCGGCATAGATCTGGATCAGGCCCATAGTGCATAAGTGGGGTGTCTGGAGGCCAGGGTGCGTCAGTTCAATACAAAAGGAGATCCTTCTGATGGGGCGTGTCTTCCCCTCCGCATGCCAAGTTGAGGGGGGGAAAGATTAAAATTCTACATTATGGGCAGGGTTTAAGACATATGTCCCCCCGCTCACAGAAGATGAGAAGAGGTCTGGATCTTGTCCCAGATCTTCACTGCCCCTCTCAGTATAAAAATGTGCCATCCCTTTTCACATACTATACCATGTATCAAGTCCATGTTTTGGGCAGGACAAATGGTCGAGTGGAAAACAGGAATTGTTGACCACACTCAAAGCGATCAAGTTGAACAGAATTCCTTAGAATTTGTAAGAAATATGAATTTTAAGAATCCGTTCCTCCGTGGTCTCTGTATTTGCTATCTTTCTTCATGGATATTTATGTTGCTTATATTTCACAGCACCTACAAAAGAATCTAGTGCTATTCGGGGTTGCGCCACTAAAAGTATGTGTTCCTTGGACTCCAAGAAAACAAAAGATGTGAAAGTGACAACTACCTGCACTGACGGAGGATTTGGTCTGTGCAGTGGTGGCGTTTTTACTTTTATCGTTGCATTTGCAATAACTAAAATTGGATATTTCTGAAAAATAAAGGGAGCAGTTGTAGCACACCTATCTACGATCTTCATTTCTAAGGTGTTTTAAAGTGTTGAAGATATTGAAATAAAAAGGACAACTAATTGAATTTTACAATATTTTGTCTTGATGTTTTGGATGATAATCAGATTTTATTCTAAATGAATATACATTAATGGGCACATCCAGACCTCAACACAAAACCAAAGGCATGCTGCGAGCCAAAAACAGAAACTTAACCCGGCCCTTACTGTAAAATGAAAATACCTACCACCAAGCATACACGCCATAGACAACCTGCCTTTGAGGATCCAGATCATTACTGAAGTCTGCCGTGCGGACATGCTTGGTCAAAAAATGCTTTTTCCACTCACAAAGGGTCAGATTCAGACTTCAAAAGAAGCTTAATTTAAGGGCCTGATTCACACTTAAGAAGCAGAAACTTCTTAAGTGTGTATCTGGCCGAAATGACCTACTGCGCCGTACGGACATTGCACAGAGATATAAGGTTGCCCTATGGCACTCGTAAGTGCCATAAGGTACCTAAAAACTAGGGGCACCTTGGGGGCTGGAAGAGTGAGTTAGGTGCGGATCTGCCTGCACCTAATTCACTCTTATCTGTGAATCAAGTCCTAAGAGAGGAAAGTTACTCCTGGGCTAAACCATGTTGATTGCAGGGGAGTCATATTTCATCTGTTACAAACAGTATTAGAGTTGAGAGGTGGCGTTTCCCAGCCCAAGACTAAATAACAGTGTGATAGTAAAGCTGGTCAGTATCTGTGTGCAGTAAGCAATTCAAAGATATATCCCTGCATGCAAAGAATACAATTATCTCAACTCTATATTACAGATTAAACATAAAGCTATGTCATGTGTGAGTTGTATGTGCAAAAGTAAAGTATTTTTCCTGCATGAAAAATTATTAAAATTACAGTATATACTCGAGTATAAGCCGAGTTTTTCAGCACAAAAAATGTGCTGAAAAAGCCCCCCTCGGCTTATACTCAAGAGCTAAAAAAAAAAAAAATACTACATTAAGCTATGTCAGAGTTGTATGTGCAAAAGTAAAGTATTTTTCCTGCATGAAAAATTATTAAAATTACAGTATATACTCGAGTATAAGCCGAGTTTTTCAGCACAAAAAATGTGCTGAAAAAGCCCCCCTCGGCTTATACTCTACTCATAAAAAAAAAAAAAATCCTACATTTAACTTACCTTTACGGTCCCTCCGGCGGTCCCTGCGTCTGGCTCTCTTCTTCACAGCTCTGCCTCCGGCTGTCTCCCCGCGGTGCCTTAGGTCACCCAACGTCATTGTGTAGCGCGTGATGCGAGGGAGAGAGACGGAGACAAGTGACAAGGGCAGATATGGAGGCTGGCATGGGCAGATATGGAGGCAGGCATGGGCAGATATGGAGGCTGGCATGGGCAGATATGGAGGCAGGCATGGGCAGATATGGAGGCTGGCATGGG